>VZTO01020870.1:0-19161 GCA_013400615.1 Syrrhaptes paradoxus
ACTGAGTGCTAGTTCTGGGTTTCTGCCCGTTTTTTTCCACTTGTTTGATTTTCTTTTCAATTTAAATACAAATTCTTCAATGTAGTGTGGAGTGTCCTGGTTTTAGTATGTGATTACATTTACTACTGAAAGAATAAAAAATGTTAGGTTTTTTTTTGTCTGTGGCTTGGGACCCAAAAGTCTTTGTGAGCTACATCGAATTTGGAGGCATATATATATTTGGTAAAATTTCTGCTAATTTTCTCATGAACAAACTGGTTAAATATGAGATTAAGTTTATCTATGGCTTTCAGAACCTCCTCTAATGCAATGAAGAATTTTGGTCACCTTAAGATTGCAGATAACATTGTTAAACAGTATCAGCTTTAAAAAGTTTACAAACTTCACGAACTTTACAAAGTTTACAAAGGCACAGTCTTGAAGACTAGAAATATTTTATTTTTAATTAGAATTTAGATTTCAGTCATGGTTCCTGTTAAGAGAAATTAATTTTCAGACACTTGTGACAGGGACTTGTTTATGTGTTTCTTGTTATTTACCGTTTTGTTCTGCTTTCATAGAATTATGCAAGAACAGGTATTACTCTCATTTCTGCATTTTTGTTGTAAGTAAGAGTCACAGTAGCAACAACTGTGCAAATGTTCCATCTGTGATCTGCATTTGTAACCACATGAATGATCCACAGCAGTTATCTTTCCCTCAGAATTGCTTGAGAACTGAGATATCTTGCCTCTGAAATTAACCCTGAAGGACTATACAACTTCAGGGGTGTACTAGTGTTAGTTATTTATTAATATAGAATGAGTGAGTCAAGGAATGAATCTTCCATCTACACATAAATTATGGTTGAATGAAAAGTTAAAAACTAAGAAAGGTGACGTGTCTCCCATATGGGAGAAACTAGGGCCAAGTATACTAAAGTTTTATGTCAATACAAAAATTGGCACCAGTGCCTGATTCTCCTTTAAATATGAGCAATTTTTTGCCAATTTACTTAAGAGGTTTAACACCAGAAAAACAAGTATAGAACTGTTCAGGAAACATCTGTTCTGAGGGACAACTCACAGAATCACAGAATCACAGAATCACAGAATGTTAGGGATTGGAGGGGACCTTGAAAGATCATCTAGTCCAATCCCCCTGCCGGAGCAGGAACACCTAGATCAGATCACACAGGAACACATCCAGGCGGGCTTTGAATGTCTCCAGAGAAGGAGACTCCACAACCTCTCTGGACAGCTTGTTCCAGTGCTCTGTCACCCTCACTGTAAAGAAGCTTTTTTCTCATATTCAGGTGGAACCTCCTATGTTCCAGCTTGAATCCATTGCCCCTTGTCCTATCACTAAATGTCACAGAGAAGAGCCTGGCTCCATCCTCCTGACACTCACCCTTCACATATTTATAAACATTCATTAGGTCACCCCTCAGTCTCCTCTTTTCCAAGCTAAAGAGACCCAGCTCCCTCAGCCTTTCCTCATAAGGGAGATGCTCCATTCCCTTCATGATTTTAGTGGCTCTGCGCTGGGCTCTTTCCAGCAGTTCCCTGTCCCTCTTGAACTGAGGGGCCCAGAACTGGACACAATATTCCAGATGCGGTCTCACCAGGGCAGAGTAGAGGGGGAGGAGAACCTCTCTCAACCTACTGACTACCCCCCTTTTGATACACCCCAGGATGCCATTAATCAATAAAAATGTATTTACCATCATAACTTGTAGATTCAGAATTAGCTCTAGTTTACAGACAAGGGCACAATTTCATTCTAAGTGAGTAATAAAAATGTATTTTACAAATACACCTAGAAGAATTTTCCTGTAATACGTAAAGCCTTCAAATATATGCTTTCATATTGAGCATATGAAGCTGAACTCTGACAGACATTGAAAGAGGTTGCAATGCAAAGGAGCATGCTATATAGTTTGCATGGTAATTGTAATCATCAAGGTAACGAAAGAAATGTTTGGCTAGAACAAAGCCTCTGTATGTCTCCTTACACATACATTGTTACTACTTTTTTGGACACATGGAGAAAAGATGAAATACAGGAATGTGTCTGGCTTAACTGTGATACCTGCTACTACTAAAGAAGAGATTAAGCATGACTCCATAAGCAGTGAAGGAAGAGGAGAAAATATTCATAATCCTTTTGCAGCTCCAGAGTGGCAAAAAAGAAAAAGCAAGCTTATTACATAGTTCAGGTTTCAGATTTTAATAGATATTTCCCCTTAGTTATGAAAAAAATGAAATGGATTCAAACTATCTGGCAATCACTAAACTGATGAAAAATTGCTTTGGAAGTTAATGATATACAGTACTGTATGAACAATATTAGGCATAACACAGATCCCTCTGACAATCTGCTTTTCACCTTCCTCCTCCATCTCCATCCATTTACCACATTCCTCTGGCCATCAGCAACACCACTAAGCCAATTTATTATCCAATTTAAAATTTTACCATAAATAATGCAGTGACTCACTAGACTTCTGTAGAGTTCTATGATTTCATTACTGACTTTTAAGCTTTCATACCAATACTATTGAAAGCATTCTACAGGTTCAGTGAGCAAAACTTCTTTATTTCTGCTTCAACTTTCATTGTAATTTCCTTGCGTGAAATAGATTAAATGTTTTTCAACATGTGCTGCTAGTAATCTGTCCAAATCTTCTACCATTTGTTCCTACTGGAGGACAAACATGTCTTGCATTTCATTTCACACATGCAAGTTTGAAATCTTTTTTAATTTCTCTGTGTGTATCAGATCCTGATACAGTTTGATATAGTTCACAGAAGCTTTGCCAGTTCACAAATCCTGAAAAATCTGATACTTTTTTTTTCTTAAATACAGATGTTATTGATTTATTTCTAGCCTTGACAGATAAAGATAATGAAAACAGGAGACAAGGGTATGAAATACAGATCTTAACTTTCTACAGTTAGCACTTTTACAATTGTCTTTTAAATATTTTTAACTTCAGGTTGTTTTTTCCTGTCTTCCTTTAGAACTCTGAAAAAAGGACTTTTTATAATCTCTGGTTATGATATTTTTATATTAGCTCTGTAAATATTCTTTGCTTTTGTCATGGAAAAGGTTTTAATCTTGTTAAATATAAAATATTTCAAGTACAGAAAACTCACCAAATTCTGAGTAATCATTCAGCAAAGGGTAGCCAATAAAATTTTTCTGTCCCAGTAATATTTCTCCTTCTTGGAGAGAAAGCCACAGTGATAATCAGTCATGCAGTAAATGCTGAACAGCTTGAAAATATTTTTTTTCTTTAGCTCAATAACTTTCTGCTAGCATCCAAAATGAAGTCTACATTAAAGAGGAAGAGCTATGTTAGGATTTAAAGATGTTTTTATTAGGAATATATAGATGTTCAAGAAGGAAAGTTAAAATTTAGATATAAATATCTCATTCTGCAGTGGATCAAACTACATGTTGTACCTTTATATTGTGATCAGCTTTCCATCTAAGTTTTTTTCTCTTTCTTTAATCCCTGGTAGTAGTTCTCTCAGTTCTTCCCCCAAAATGTTGGTGGGAAGTAGAAAAGCTAGAATGGGAAAAAAGAGAAGAAGAAGTGGTGAAAGAAGAAAGAAACAACAGAAGAAAAAAACAGCACTGGTAAAAAAACCAGTTGCTTTTAGGCTTTTTTGGTGTCTGTATATTTAAAGATGATCACTTGACAATGTTATTAAGTTCCTGTTTTTCCTCAATTGCAAAGTCCTAGTTCCTATAAAAATGTTACTGATGAAATGCAATGCTATGCATTTTGTTCACTTTTCTTTACAATTAAGGAAGTGCTGTTTATGAAATTATGTACACATAGGCATTCCAGAGTTTTATCTTGTCACAATTTCTCTAATGAGTTTTTACTGGAATGAGTTTCAGCTGGAGTGTATTAAGCTATGTTCAATAACAACATGTGAAATTTCTTCACACCATGATTATATTATCAAACTGCCTTACACATTGCCATTAGTCTGGGACAATGAATACATTCTTTCATTGATAAATATATGGTGGTTTTGCTTTGTAAATGGCGTTTTGGGACAGTTTGTCCATATGAAGCTGCATTTGCCTTCCCAGGAGAGCCGGGTTTAGATTTCCCAGATTTTTCACATCCAGGAAGATAAGGACTGGCTGGTAACACTCTGCCTCCTAAGGCAATGACAAGAGCCCTCCTTCCGTTCTTCAAAATACAGAAGGTGGCACTGGGGAAAAAGTGCAATACCTTGTAGCAAATAATGTTCACCTTTTGAGGGGGAAACGTTAGAAAGGCAATGGTTAACATTGATCCTGAAGCTTATTTTGGATATGTATTAGTATATATCCTATGCTTGTCTTAATTGAGTAATATTTCAATCGTTCCCTGAGGTTATCCTGTTATGTCTTTCTTTGCTTTGATTTGGATGAGAAATGCTTTCAGGCAGTGCTATCTTGGTATCTGCATAATTTATTTAAAATGAAAAACATAACAAGAAACAAAAGAGTCTGATCTAGGTGTTCCTGCTCCGGCAGGGGGATTGGACTAGATGATCTTTCGAGGTCCCTTCCAATCCCTAACATTCTGTGATTCTGTGATTCTGTGATTCTGTGAGTGTGAGACTACCTGTTTTGGCTATTAAAGCCTATAAAGATTTTAATTGTAGAGTGTATGGTAACATTGAACTGATTTTTCTGTGAACTGTCCTCCCTAATAATACAATTTTCCCTCCAGACAAAACAGGGAATTGTAGAATAAACCAGCCCAGAAGGGACCTCTGTAGAACATCTAATTTCTAATTCTGCTCCAAGCAGAAGTAACTTCAAAGATTGATCAGGTTGCTTAGCACATAGTCCAGCTATTTTAAAAGATCTCTGAAGGCAGATGTTGTACAGACTTTTGGGGAGATATGTGCTTGACTACTCTCATTATGAAATGTTGTTTTACTTCCATGTAGTTGTAATTTCACATGTTGTGACTTGTTACTGTTGCGTGTCATCCTCTGTGCATGCTTGAGAAGCATCTGTCTCTGTCTTTTTAATAACATGCCTTAAGCAGCTGAAGACAGCAACAGGATCCCTCTTCAACCTCTTGTCCAGGATGAACAGGCAGAAGTGTTTCCTCTGTCTCTCCAAGTGCACTGTGCTCCAGCTCTCTAACTGTCCTAGCAGCCACCCACTGAACTCTCTCATTTGTTGCACTGGGGAACCAAAAACATTATGTCAAATGTGGTCTCCCCAGTGCTGATTAGAGGGGAGCAATAACTTCCATTACGCTACTGTCTGAACTTTTTGCTAACACAGCCCAGGATGTGGCCAGTCTTCCTTGTAAGGTAGCACTGCAAACTCATATTGAGGTAATAGTCCACCAGGATCACCAAGTCCTTTCTTGCAAAGAATTGCCTTAGCTGTTTGGTCCCCAGCTGCATGGAGCTTGTCCATTCCAGTGAATTTGACTTTGTTTCATGAAGTTTCTGTCAGCCCATTCCTCCAATTTACTGACATCCTCTGAACTGACAGCCTTTCCCTCCAGGGCTTTGTCCATTCCTTCTACTTGTCATCCAAGAACTAGCAAGGGTGTGTTTTCTTCTGTTGTACAGGTTGTTGATGAAGGTGTACAACAGCTGCAGAAGTATGAAAAAATTCTATGAACACTTCTCAGGAGATGGAAAACTCTGTTCCAACCTTGGTTTGGGTTATGTACACACCATTTGTGGTAATTACTTGGGAGGAAATTTTATAGCTCTTCTTCATTTTGTCTTATGTATGGTCCCATTGAAACCTGAATCATGATGAAAAATGATTGCAGATCTCTAATATATCATATCTTTTTGAAAAGGTGTGTAAGTTACCTTTGTGTAAGATAATAATATACATCTTATATGCACACTGAGTACATACGTATGTGTGAGTGGCCATGTGTAAGTTGTAAATGTGTATTAGTTTATACAAGTTGTGAGAGCAGAAAAAATGAGCTCCAAGCATTGTCCTTTCCCAGGTTTCAGGAGACTATGTAGAGACTTAGAGACACTTTTGGAAGGCTTTAAGTCTTAGATTGTTTTTTTCTCTGACAATACATTCATTCTAGTGCTAAGAGATATTCTGGAAGTCTTTGATTTTGGCAGCTGAGCCTCAGATTGGCATGTCTGGGCTGGCCTACATAATTTTGTAGAAAGTAAATATTAATAAGAAGATCTTCATTAGTCACATATTTGAAACTTCCAGCTGTATGTTGTAAGAACATTTTTGGCAATGCAAAGATACTGAGCTTTTTTAACATGATGTAGTCATATGGTTTCTGTCTAAAAGTCAGTGTACACTTTATGTTTCATAGCCAGGAAAATTCTGTACTACTACAATCAAGATGAAAATATTGTCACATAAGGGAGAGCACTTGTGAATTTCAAATTTTCAGTCAAGAAAAAGAGACTTGTTGACGGAGGACTGTGCCAAAAGTCATTAGTCACTCTGTAGGGGTGAAAATGCTACAGGGACTGTCACTGATGAGAATGGAGATTGACTAGGTCAAAACGTTCTTATTCTAGCTATCACTGAACATAGAAACTAGACACAATCTTATTGCTTATCCTTATTGGTGGGGAGATATATTTGAGCCAGTGGAAGAGAAAGGAATTTTGACCTCACTTGAGGTTATGCCTTGTGGGGTTTTTTACCTCATATTATTGGAAGAACTATTTAAAAACTCTTCTCTCCTCATGATCAAGTGGGAAAGCAATATGTCTGAGTAAGATAGGCTGGCTGTTATAGAATGAAGGCCTGACTAGGCCTTGAGGCCTTAGCATAACTACTGTGAATTAATCTGATTGCTGCTTAGCTGAAGTGTACAGCCCCAGCCCGTAATCATGAGCATGGTTACCTAAGCTGCTTAGCACGCAGAATACCTTTGAAGTTAGACCTTTCAGTGGTAGACAGATGACCTATAGAAATCGGATTCTGACAGGTGGAACACTAGATAAGAATGATTATCCCCAACCCCACAACCCCTGATGACCATTTGTTCTGCAAGCAAGACAGAAGTTCGTCAATCACCCAGAAGAAAGGAGAACTGCAAGTCTGAGAATGACAAATGGAAAGAAGAATGGGAACATGCTGAATATTTATAAAATTCCATGAAACTATACTTATGTCGCAATCCCCTGTCCTATATCCTATATAAGCGAGACTGTGATGACGTTAGATTGCCACTCTCTGAGGAGGTGACCCAAAGCTGCTGTTCCTGCTAACTCTCCTGAATAAAGCCACAACTCAGAGGTACCCACAAGAGTTCAAGTCTCTTTTAACACTGGCTACTGAAGTCTCGCCTAAGCCGAACAGCTCCTGGAAACCTTATAGGACTGTAATGGGTCTGGCTGGGATGGAGTTGATTTTCTTTGTAGTAGCCTGGGAGATGTTATGTTTTGGATTTGTGACTAAAACAGTGTTGCTAACACAGAAATATTCTGGCTATTGCTGAACAGGGTGTGCACAGTGTCAAGGCTTTCTCTTTTTCTCACTTTTTTCAGGGACTGACCGGGAGTGGGCAAAAGGTTGGGAGTAGATGCAACCTGCACAATTGACCCAGACTGACAGAATGGATATTCACTGCCACATAATGTGTTCAGAAATGAAAGCTGAGGGGAAGGGACTTTGGGGAGGTAGCCATTGCTCAGAGACTGACTGACCTTTGGTCTCCTTGTGGAAGGTGGTGAGTGATTACCTTTGCATAACATTTTTGGTCTTTTTCTTCCTTTCGTTTCCTTATTAAACTGTCTTTATCTTGACCCTCGAGTTTTCTCTCTTTTAATCTTCTTATTCTCTGCTGTCCCATTGGAGGGGAGAGGAGTGAACAGGTGGCTGCATGGTGCTTTAGCTGCTGGCCAGGCTCAAACCACTAGAAAGACTAAAAAGTTTTTGCCTTCCAGATAATCAATAGAAGGATTATTATATTTCTCTGATAAGCTAGAATTCAGTCAGGAAAAATTGTCTAGTAATGGCAATAACAAATATAGCTGAGACATCTTTATACCTAAGCCTGAGCCCCCTAATCCTTGCACTAGGAGAGGTTATACTGAGGATGCTGGAACCACAAGGGGGAGCTAATGGCCATCTTGCATCAGAGAAGACGGATTTCAAGAGGAGAAATTACTTTCATTGATTAAATAACTGGATTGGTCCCAGATGCATTGATTAATAACTCAAGCATACATTATTGGCCTGCAGGATACCACTGCTACAGGAACCAAATACACAGCTGTAGCGGAAGTGATTATGGTGACTCATAGTTTGCCTTGTCTTGTCAATGGGCTTGAAAGGCTTGAAATGGCATGCAGCCGGGATAGCATCTTGGCTGTAAAGGAGGTCTGTGCTCTAAGCATACAAACCCACTGCTGGTTCTCCTGCAATTGGCCTAGTAGCATAAAATAGGGCACTAAGTGTTGTGTCTTGTTGACTCTCATTGTCAATGTGGTGAGATCTGGCAGGGAGAACCACTGGTCCCATGACTTACTGTATACAATATCAGCACACTTTCCATATCACGTGGTCTGGGATTGATTCATTGGGACCATATGGTTGACATACTCAGGTAAGGGTTAGGGGAGACCTGTCCTGTAGTCCCCCTGGGATTACTTCTCTTTTATGTCAATTGCTACCCTGTGGGCCCCAGGTGGCTTTGTGAGGTCATGTAGTAAAAATCTTATGTAAGATGGTCAGTATCCTGATCTGTTTGAGTTCTGAAATAACGCTGACATTTCTGTGGCTGAGTGTACATTGCAGAAACACGTAGCTTCCTCTAAAGTAGAGTGAAATGCTTCATGCAGATGCTTGAGTTGGCTCATGTCTGCCAGATCTGCTGCATTTCTGTCCATGCCTTAACACCTGGCTGCTGGGGCTGGAGGGACCTATTGGGACAGGGAAACATCTGCAATTGTATAAAGATCACGCTTTCTTGGGTAATGTTGGATGTTCCAGTCTCACCCACTTGGGACTGTAGCCTCTATTTGGGGATTGCAGAACTGTTTACCAAATGATGATGTCATGGTGTTTGATGTTGGCAAATAGGCTGCCTTCCAAATTCAACCCAGAAATCGTGCCATGGGTGTGCTTTGCAAAATAGCGTCTGTCCTGCCTTTTTCTTTATGAGGTGCTAGGGCAAGATGTTCTGTAATTGCAGAGGTGTCCTGGGTTAAGCTGAGACAGAGTTAACTTTCTTTATAATAGCTAGTAAGAGGCTGTGTTTTGGATTTGTCCTAAGAAGAAAGTTGATAAAAGTGATGTTTATAGTTGTTGCCAGGACATTCAAGGTCACATTTTCAGCTTCTCTGCTGTCTGCAGCTGCAGGAGAAGCTGGGAAGGAGCACAGCCCAATTGCTAGTCTAGGATTTGATCTTAGGTTCAGGATTGAGACCCAAAGTGGCCAATAGTTTATTCCATAGCATACACGTCATGCCTGGTACATAGTTGAGGACCCTCCGGAAGCTTGTCCCTTTTTGTTCCGGATCCCTTTTTGCTCCAGGTCAGCTCTCTTGGGGTAGTCCCTCTCCCAGGGCTTTCTCCCTCCCTTGGCCAGCTCTCGGTTTCGGATGTTCGGGATGTTATCTCCATTCCAGGAGTGTGAGGAGTACCCTCTCTGCTCAGGGATCATTAGCTGGGAACAGGCTGAGCCTTGGTCATCGGGTGGTGAGCAGTGTCACCGTGTATTACTCATTTGTATATTTGTATATACTATTATTTTCAATATTACTGTGTTCAGTTATTAAATTGTTCTTGCCTCAACTCATGAGGTTTTTTTCCCCTTTATTCCTTTAATTCTTGCCCCTATCCCTGGAAGGGGGGGAGGGTGATCAAATGGTCTGTGTGGGGTTTGGCTCCCAGCCAAGGGTAAACCCATCACAAGAGGTTAATTTTGCTCTGTTTTCATTGTAATACTGCTGAAATTCTGTAGATAATTTTAGGAAGCACTATTAACAGAAAGACATTAAAGAAGCTTAACTTCCTTCCAAATAGGTAAAAGAGCTGGCTTGCTTTTCTAACATGTGAATGAGAAGCAGTGGGTACAGACCAGTATACTTCCTTCTTTCTGGAGTGTTACGTTGAACTGGCACAAGAGCATCAATTTAAGTGAATAATAGTGGTAAGATCTTGCTACGTGTATTCATCCTGCTACTGCATTCTTGTGTTCCTCCTTCTATCTGCATAGTTAAGTATATCTATACAGACTTACAGAGATATACTGCTCCTTCTACCTGTCTTCCTCCTTCTTACCTGGAAGTAAGTAACATTAGCTATCCAATTCATGGAATACTTTCCTGTTCAACAGCTGAGAAAGATCCAGTCATGTACTTTTAACAGCAATGAATTGAGATCTGCAAGGTTTTCCCATATTAGACTGTGTTATCTTTTGAAGGCAACCCAGTAACTAGGAAGAGATGTTTAACATATGACAGGATGTTACTCCAGCTAGAATGGAAACATAATTCATGTTCTAGACAAAAATAATATTTCCTCATTTCAAGATCTTCCCTTCTCTCTCATAGTCATGTCTCTCTGATGTATGTCTCAGGAGTATTTTTTAAATTCGTTAATATACTATTCATATATACTTTGAGATGAGATAGAAGGTTGTCTTGTATTTCCTCCTCTTCTTTGCAGGAGTTTCTAAGGAAGCTGTCTTCAATATTCCTGAAACATAACTTTTAAGCAAACAATAACATACAATGACAATTAAATGTCAGTCTTTAAATACTGATGCTTTATAACCAAATGGACTGAATTTAAAGATGGCAACATTATACTTTTTGGAAGGTCTGGAACAAACCATTGAAACCTCCATCCTTTTGAAAGGAAACAGTCAGCATAATTTTGTGGCTTAAATCAATAATAGTGCTTCTGTTTAGAACAATGAGTCTGACTAATTTTATGGTGTTGGTTGAGTTGCTTATTACCATTAAGTATCAGTTTTCTTATTTGTATAAACTAGGATAAATATGTTATGTAATCTGTTACAAAATGTGCATTGAGATACACTGCTTTACAATTGCTACCAACTAGTTGTTAACAGTCATTAGCTAATCAGAGAGCAAAACTTTGGAAAACAGAGCCTCACATCTTTATGAAAGGCTGTACTTAGTCTCTATAGATAATGTTTCTCTGAGCCGAAGGGAACTGCAGAGGTGAAACATGGCACATACCCAGAATAATGTTTCTAATTTCTGCTGGCATAGAAAGTTGAAAACAATCCTGAGATTTGAATGTGGAATCTCCATATGTAACTCCCTGGTAGAAATTATACCTCTACTTAGGAATTAACTAAATAATTAAGCATTTACATTGAAAAAAGTTATAGGTGTGAGGATTACTAGTTACCAATGTGCCATTACTGCTTCTGCAACAGGAAGAGCATGTAGGGTGTAGTAGTAATGTCTTCCAGGTATTTTTTAAAGTCAGTCTAAGACAGCCGTCTAAATTTACCTAAATATTCTTGTAACATGCCTATATTTTATGGTTTGAATTCTGCTGTGTTGTCAGAGTCATGTCTAGATTGCTCCTGACTGATTTGTATCCTACAAGACTTTTTGTTTCCCAAAACATAGAATCATAGAATGGCCTGTGTTGAAAAGGATCTTAAAGATCATCTAGTTTCAACCCCCCTGGTGTGGGCAGGGTTGCCAACCACTAGAGCAGGCTGCCCAGGGCTCCATAAGGCCTGGCCTTGAATGTCTCCAAGGATGGGACA
This sequence comes from Syrrhaptes paradoxus, assembly GCA_013400615.1. Classification (NCBI taxonomy): domain Eukaryota; kingdom Metazoa; phylum Chordata; class Aves; order Pterocliformes; family Pteroclidae; genus Syrrhaptes; species Syrrhaptes paradoxus. The sequence goes on from VZTO01020870.1 coordinate 11,720, forward strand.
TCCACAACTTCTCTGGGCAACCTGTTCCGGGGCTTCACCACCCTCTGAGTGAAAAACTTCCTCCTAATATCTAACCTAAATCTCCCCTCTCTTAGTTTAAAACCGTTCCCCCTCATTCTGTCAGTATCAACCCCTGTAAACAGTCGCTCCCCCTCCTGTTTACAGGCTCNTTTTTAATGCAGCCCAGGACACAGTTGGCCTCCCAGGCTGCAAGCGCACACTACTGGCTGATGTCCAGCTTCTTGTCCACCAGGACCCCCAAGTCCTTCTCTGCAGGGCTGCTCTCAAGAAGTTCTTCTTCCAGTCTATATGAGTACCTGGGATTGCCCTGGCCCAAGTGCAACACCTTGCACTTGGCCTTGTCGAACCTCATTAGGTTCTATTTGCTGTTTAACTCTGGAGACAGCTAGAACCCCATGATACTTAAATTACAACTTCTGACCACATCTAGAATTTGCTTTATTTTGGCATCAGTTTGGAACTTTGACTCTAGCCTTCAGTCCTCTAAGAATTCAAGAAGTGAAAGTTTTCTATCAATCTTATATGCTAGTTTAATTCATTAAAAAATCTCATATCCGACTGGGCTGAGCTCACTAGACCAATTGTGAGTCTAATATGATTTCATTTTTGAGGCATGTAATGACATGTAAACTCCCAGAAACCTTAGAAAAACATGAATGTCTGATTCTTTTTGAATCATTCTGTTTCAGACATATGTCTGCTTTTTCAGCTTCTGTGATATCCTTAACTAAGTCGTATGCCTGGTTCTACAATATCTATAACCTGTTAGCCGTGTGTGGCTTGTAAAAGTTTGTGTGGATCGCATTTTCTAATCCCGAAGCCAGTCATTCACTATGCATGTTTTTCATCTGTGGTTGGTCAAACAAGAAAGCAATGTGTGTTTTTCTCTCAGCAAAGAGGTACTGTACTTTTAGGAGTGAAAAGTTGGTGAAGATGGGGAAATAGGAAAGTTTATTGTAGGCTGGGGAGATGGGCAGGTTTGGAACATGACCGTGAACCTCACATTGCATTGTGAGGTAGTCACAGTACTGGGGAGTCTGGTACATAATAAGAGAGATATATATTGGTAAAAGAGCCAGATGACATGACAGAAACTACACTTTTAAAGTATGGCAGAGATATAGTTATTGCTGTGCTGGAAGAAAAGGAGGGATGGAAGAGATGGTTTCATAAAGATGTGGGTCACTTGGAGGGAAAGGGATGTTAGGATGAAGGGTGTAGCCACTGCATAGAGCCAAGGGTCTTCTGGTAACTGGAAGGAAAATACGGGGATATGTCTGTGGACAAGTAACAGAAGGGAGGAGCAGGACAGGGAGATATTGTAATTGCAGGGACATGATCTGATGGAGTTCAAACTGGCTTGGACTACCCACTCTGTTGTGCCGTGTCTCCTTCACTAAAGAGGAAGACACGTTGGGGTTAATGTCTTTAAAATTGTGCTACATATTCTGTTTCATGGTTTTAACTCCCTGGCCTTGTTCATAAGGGGAAAAAAGGGTGATAAAAGAGAAATATGAAAGGTGTAGTAGCACATACAGAAGCTACCTCTAAAAAGGTTTTCAGCATTTTCCCTGAGATTTTCTTCTTTAGATGTCTGATTTACTAGGCACAGTAGAGCCCCATAACTGCACAAGGCTTTGAGTTTTAAATTTAACTACTTCCCTGCATAAAGATTTAGAAACTAGAAGTTGGTATAAATATCACATAAACTATGTAAGCATAATCCAAAATATCCTAAGTAAAAAGGAGTTTAAAAACTATCTAGGAAAATTAAAATAATCAAAAGATTAGGGATCGTACCTAGGAATATTAAAAGTCTGACTATGTGACAGCTACACAAAGAATCAAAACTGCAAGAACATAAAGCATGCCTGTATAATAGCCATAAGGCTATTGTGGAGAAATATTTATGGCTAATTAACTAATCACACTGACATTTGCTGATAAAGAAACAAGTCTTTATTTAGGTTACATTTCAATAAAGATCTGAGAAGCTAAAGGTGATTTCCAGTACTAAAAAAAAAAAAAATCCTTTTGAAATTATTAATAACTATGTGGAGATGTAGATGTCAATACCCTTAACTGTCATCTGTCTAAACACTTGCAGCTTGTCTCAGGACCAATGTGACGATAATGTTTGTAAAACTTTTATTTATTGCACTCCACCTTTTGCTCTCCAACTCATCTTGCAGTTTTGCTGTACATAACTGGGAAGTATCCCTTAATGATGCCTAGGGGGATGGAGCTAGGCCTAGAGTGCCTTAGACTAGATACAAGTCCTGCCATTGACCTAAAGCCTGGGGAAGATGAAAAATGCTCCACTTTTCTTTTCCCTTATAGAAGAGAAACCTGCTGTATTACCTATAAAAGCTACAAACTTAGTAGTGAAACTGACTAAGTAGCAGAAGTATGCTTTAGTTCAAAAGTAGGAAGCGTGCTCACATAAGGATAGTAATTAGAACACAGACATTACATGAATTAGTACAATGGCTTTCTGAAAGTGTAAGCTTTGTGCTATTAATGTTAACAAAATGTAAAAATCATGTAATTACTATTGCTTTAATTGTAAGTACAGAACCTACTTTTAAACTTATGTATCTTTACCCAAGATGCATAAATATTCCCTGGGTTATGATACAACTATTACTAAACTTGCCTCATTTTACCACTTCACACAAGTGGCCCTTGAGTTTTACAGCCTTAGCTTTTATTTTTATCAGTTCTTGTCATTGAAAAACATAATTTGCATAGTATTTTTCCTAGGTTTTTTTTAGGAAAAAGAATATATTTCTTTCTCTTATTGAACTCTTTCAAATAAGATATATTTGTTAGAGTCCATTATCTGATCACATGCTTTTAAAATATTGTATTGATAAATAAGCACTCTAAATTTATCCTTGGTACTGAAAAACTTTATGAATATTCTTATGAAGAGATCAGTCACATTCAAAAGGAATTAAATTATATGTGAGCAAATAATTTATGTAAAACATGAAAGGGAGTTTATGATATTTATGGAGGGATCCTTATCTGGGATGTACCTATGTTAGTCCTACGTTTTCCATTTTCCATGAGATCTGTAATTTGCATAGCTGATCTTTTCTAGATGTCTCTGCACATCTTGCAAACTTGGATGTTGTCAGATATATCCAGAAGTCTCTAAGGCTATTCTATGTTTTCACTGTAATATGAAGAAATATGAAAAGTCTCCTGTTTCATGAAAAGCATTGTGTGTGTCTCTCTCCCCACATCTCAATATATTTGTTGTACAGCATACTTCAGATAATTTCTGCATAATCTTCAGTTCTAATGAACAGCAAATTCTCATAAAAATCCCAATTTCCCTTAAAAATGTGTTGGAAGCTTTCTACAATATGGAATGATGTCAGGTGCTGATAGGATAGTATCTTCTGTTGTCTAGAATAAGCCAAAAGAGGCAGATCATGTAAACTATTCAAGCTGAAGAAAGGAAGAACCAGCTTAGAGACTATTAAAATAAGCAGAATAGATGAAGCTGTCTATATAGAGTGTCCTTTTAGCGTACTGAAAATGGGAAGGAAAGTAAGAGACACAGAAGTAAGAAACAGCTCTAGTTGGAACATAGATAAGCTGATAATATATGAAACTTGTTTTTTTTTTTCTTGGCACTTCATACTTTAATATTAATCCTAAAACCACTAAAAACAAAAGGACATGGGAAGTGTTGTTCACCAGCCAGACAGAGGTAAAAAGTCCTCTTTTGGAGACTTTTGTATTGTATTTCTAATAAATGTAATGATTTTAAATATTTGTGGAAAGACAGGGCAATACATGTGAAATGCGAATCCTCTTCATAACTCTTATCTTAGAAGTTTTTAGTTGTTTTGCAAGCAAAAAAGAAACTAAATTAGCTGGCCCATAATTTCACTGTCGTGGTCACCATCTTGGACCAAGTAGGCATGAGCAACTTTGTTTTTTCCTGCTAAAAGATACCAAGGTTTAGCTGCTTGGAAAATGGTTCATGTCTCTGCTTGTCATGTTGTTATTTTAAGATTTGTACTAAGTGTGTATAAAAAACACTGCAAAGAAGAAATTAGAGACCAACAACTCCTACTTTTTCTTCCCCTCAACGTGCAATATAGTTGAACCTGCATAGATAATGATACATGATTTCACTGCAATTTGAAAAAAGAAGATTGAACACCAGACATGAAAAGGAACAGTGATTCCATGATGAAATGCTATCCTAAACAGTGCATGATCATATACTGATGGGTTTTCTGTGTCTAAAGTCTCCAGTGGACTTTATGAACTAACAGATGGCAATAATGTAATCTATACTCAGGAATAAATTCAATCTAAGAGTGTCTCCAGTCTCAAACATTGCAGGATTTTCTTTTATAAAAATCACACTCAGCTCTTTGTGATGTCATGGAGAGAGAAAATATTACAGAAATGTAGAGTCTGTTACTTGACCCTTTCTTCTTGCACAAGATAACTTTTAAGCTCTGGTATAACCCACACAGAAATAATTCTCACTGCTTTCTCTTTGCCAGGTTTGTGAATTACCATAAATGTTCCTGGAAAGCATCTGGAGCCAAGCCATAACCAAATCCATTCTACTACACATAATGCTCCTACTGTAGGAGTGATGTAGCCACAGCTCAAGTGTAGAAACTCATTCACTAACAGTGTGTTTAGAGTAAGAGAAACTGATAGAAACAGCATCACTATTTGGATCTAATGAAATAAATGTGGAACTGTAGGAGATAGTAGCCTTAAGTCTGTTCTGAGAGTCCAGCGCAGAGCCACAAAGATGATGAAGGGAATGGAGCACCTCCCTTATGAGGAAAGGCTGAGGGAGCTGGGTCTCTTTAGCTTGGAAAAGAGGAGACTGAGGGGTGACCTAATNCAGGCTGCCCAGAGAGGTTGTGGAGTCTCCTTCTCTGGAGACATTCAAAGCCCGCCTGGATGCGTTCCTGTGCGATCTGATCTAGGTGTTCCTGCTCCGGCAGGGGGATTGGACTAGATGATCTTTCGAGGTCCTTTCCAATCCCTAACATTCTGTGATTCTGTGATTCTGTGACAACCCACTCATTCAAATATTAATGTATCTTGCTGAAGTAATGCAATGTTAAAAGAAGATACATTTAATGGTTTAGTTCTTCAGAGATAGAGTTACCTGTGTCAATACTGTAAAAAGTTCATTAAATTATAAAGCAGTAATAGTCATCTTAATTAGTCATCTCATTATGTGCAGTAATTATTGAATTTATGTACAAGCTTCCTCTTAGAATAATGTTGAATGCAAAGATCTGTTTTGATGCAGAGGAAAGACCAAAACTGAAAGGCTCAAAGCCAGATGAGTTCTATATCGAAATTTGTATCTTCAAAACTTTGAAGAAAGGAAAAAGACTTAACATCACATTTTCAGGATGAAACAATGAACAAGTTTACCATTCAACAACTCTTTAACTCCACTTTATAGCTTTAAAATTGCAATAAAGATGTTTTGCTACCATTGATATAGATATTAGGGTCTTAAATGGTCTGCGTAAGTGAAATTCTCAACTTCTTGTATAAGAAGTAGAGACATGGATTGGTTTCTCTGAATTTAAAACTATTTCCAAGTTGAGCTCTGTGGTTGGGAACATTTAACTTTTTTTTTGTCTAATTTGGATGTATTCCAATTTTTGAAAAAGTGGTTACTCTTTCTAGAACTTTAGGTGTCAGGAACTTTTGGAAATATTTGACCTTACAAGAGTGATGTTCACAGCCTTACAAAAAACCCATAGTTTTCACCTTTGAATTCAAATATGTCTAAATAAGTATTCTAACCTGACTTCTATTTTAACCCTGGTTTACTTTGCCCCTGACTAAAGACAGAAAACATAGAAAGTAAAAAAAATACTTATTGTATATTCAAGAATGTGCCCCTTTTTTTCTTTATTTTTCTTTATTTTTCTTTTTTTCCTTTTTTTTTTCCCATCACGATTTTGTCACTGTGAATTACTTAATGGTAATATAAACTTCTAGTGGAGCTGACTGGAAGTTCCTATCAAAGTATTACTTCAGAAAATCAGAATTTGTTGGTAGCAACAGGTTTCCTAGAAAGCAGTTACCTTTGAGGGAAAAGTAGGAATCTTCAATAGGTTTATTTTTCTAGAACAGAACCTTCCTATTTTAAGATATCTTTTAATTCAACTTATTCATAATTATATCAATATACGCCAAAGTGAATAATTTGAATAAAATGGCAGCAAACGCCTTTGTTTTTTTTTCTTTTCAAAAGAGGACAAACAAAGTGACTTGAAACAAATTTTTTTTAAACACTCTGTTTATGGTAAATTTTGAAGGCTCAATTTTTTTTTTCCATTCCAAAAAAGATAACTTTCTGACATCTTTAAAAACTCTTAAAAAAGGAAACATTAAATCTCTCAAAATTTCAAAACTCTTCATAACTGAAACTGCACAACTTTGGGATGTAATAGTCACTTTCTTGGAGGGGGTGGGTAATGTCTAGATGCTGAAGAAACAAGATATCTGAAATGAATTTAATTACATAGTGTGTTCTTACTACTTAAAAAAGAACAGTCTAGAATTGCATTTGAAATCTCTGTTATGATTCACACCATCTGTTGTTTTCTTTTGTTGTTCTCCATCATGCAGATTCTCTAAAATGCCATTCAAGAGCTGTACTTCATCTACTCTGAATAGTTGTTTATGGCTTCTCAGGGAATACATGAAAAGCACCTTTTGGCCAGGTGTTAAAAAGTTGTTATTAAACAATGACACATTTGGCTTTATGTGTAAAGCACAGCTGAAAAAGGAAAGCTCTTTTAACATGCTTACAATGTTTTATGTTTTCTAAGCAAGTATACTGGGTTTATCTATATCAGTTTTTCAAGAGAATAAGTATCATTATTTAAAAAGAAGCTAGTACTGGCAGGAAAAGAAGAATAAAATACTGACATAGCACTCAGATGGATTTGCTCCTAGATACTAATTCTCATGCCAGTCAAGTAAATTCACTCAATCACCTAAGTTCTTCTAGTGAAGGAAAAAGCTCCAAGACTGCATATATTAAATACAGATTGCTAAGGTGAACACTAGATAAAGAACAATAGAAAAACTTTAGCCTGAACTGCTTCTTGAAAACACAGAAAAAAATTATTTATTTTACTAAAGTTATGGTTTTTTTACATGACAAATCACAGAGCAGTGATTTTTTTCTATTGTATCTATCTATTGTGCAAAGAATAAGAAAGACTAATAAATATCTAGCTTCTTTTGTCCTAGTGAAAGACTAAGTACATGATACTTTTGTTTCCATATGCATTACAATTGATATGTGAAAATAGCCCTGAGACAAAGGAGAAAGTGGAAACACTAGTCAGACAGAAAATGTATTCATCCATGTTATGTATTCACACAGAATCACA
>VZTO01020875.1:0-22415 GCA_013400615.1 Syrrhaptes paradoxus
AAAAGGTTCACTGCACAATTTTACGGTACTTTTATTATTGAAGCAAAATATTTTTGATGTTATATTGTTTTGAGTTTTATCACAGTAAGTTTTTAATTTGAGATTTCAGTTGTTCTGTCTTACGAAGACAGTCAGCATACTGTCACAGATAAGTTCCATTAGAATAGAAAAGGATATAAAACACAGATGCAGTAAAAGAACATCAAATGACTGTAGCTAAACATTTTTTTCAAGCCATCTTATCCAAACTACAGATCTTCAAATCTGTTAAGCCTGGAGTTTTTTTGTCTGTTTTGCTTTTAAAGCTAAATCCAGAACATAAGTTATAACCATCTTTAGTCTACTGGCTGTTCAGAGTTTCAAGGACAGCAAATGGACTTCTTCAAACAGAGATTCTGGTGGAAATCCCATAACTGAAGCACACCTCAACAACTTAAAATGATCCACCCAAATGTCTAAGAAAAACATCATTACCACATAGTACTTTGAAAGACACAGCTTTTCATTGTTACTAACATTTTAAATGTCACATGGGAAAGCACGTACAAAACAACATTTTTTTCAGCAAACAAACTGAGCTGAAGTTTTAAAAAGTACTGAAATCATAGCGGAGCTGTCTCAATGTTGCTCACACAGAATACAAAGTTGAAAGACTTAGTAGGTACAATGCACTAAAAAGTAAGGCAAAAGGACTAGTGATCAAAGATTTAAATTAGTCAGCAAGATAAACAAGAATATGGTTAAAATTTCTAAAGGAATTTCTAGCAAAAGTCCCTGGAAAAATCAGTTTAAATAAAGATTCACACTCTAAGGAACTGATTTAACTAGAAATATGCAGAGAAAACATGGAAATTAAAGCAACTGCTTTAGTTTGACAACTGAGTTCATTGACACAAACGTCTTAACATGCAAGACTACTAACCTGGAATTTCGGTGATGGAAACTTCAGAAAAGTCACACGTGACATCTGGTAGAAGATAGCGCTGAGGATTGCCCAACTTGTACACCAACTGTTCAGCTACAGTGCCAAAAGAGATTAGTCCCCCTGTGTCTGGTGGTTTGGAAATAATAAAATCTCCTTCAGAGGAACACTCTACAATGGGAAAGCCTATGTTGTGCCTAGAATATGAAAAATATGGAAAAGAAACCCATAAATACAAAGGGAAAGAGAAAAGAAAAATTAATAACAACATACCAGAATTTTACGGTAATGACTAATTAAATAAAACTGACCAAGAGTTATAGAATCACATAATGGTTTGGGTTGGAAGGCACCTTAAAGATCATCTAGTTTCAACTCCCCTGCCATGGGCAGGGGCACCTCCCACTACACCAGGTTGCTCAAAGCCTCGTCCAACCATGTATATAATATATCTGGTTGTTTCTGCGGAAACATACACAAGAAAAAACACTGAACAAACATCTCAACTAAAATAATAAGAAGATGCATTTTATTGCCTGGCAAAGGAGTGCAGATATAGCAATAGATACCAACAGTAAACAGAAACAGAGAAGGGAGTGTAGGACACTAGCAGAAATGGTTAAAGTAAAAAGAAGCCAAAAGAATTAAAGGATTATGATTAAATAGGTAAATTCAGAAAAAAACCCCACAATTGCTAATTCTAGCCTAGTTTGGCTACAACAGCACACATAGCATGAAGGTGAAGACATGTAAATGCATCCTGCAACCTGGATTTGTAAATAGGCAGTCAAAACAGGGAGAACAAACTGTGCTTGAAACCTCAGACATAAAGGGAAGCAGGGAACAGCAATAATCACACCTATTAAGGACAATTTCACATGTTAATAATAAATTATGCACAGAAAAGACCTAACCAGAAAACAGAAAGATATGTGAAAGCTAAAATCTTCAGCCCAGAACAATAATAAATGTCAGAATGAACAGAAAATCATGAGGCACAGCAAAGAGAAAATCAGTAAAACAGAAATTACAGACGTTTGTAAATTAAAATATTCCTCCTCCTTACATTCTCACAAAAGTAATATGTAGAAAGTAATCAAATAACTCATAGTAAAGAGGAACATACTCGTCATTACAGTAGCAGGGCAGAATTTTCAGAATTATGTGGACGAGATCTAGATATTTGCTTTCCTGGCTAAAAGGCTTTTATTTTATTTACAGAGAACTTGAAGAAAAATAATGACAAAAAAAATTTAAAAGCACCTGAAAATTAAGAGACAGCCTTAATATTTATCTAAAAAGGCTACCTGGCTCGCTCTCCTCTCACAGAAAGTTGGAAATTTGTGCAAAGTGTCCAGAGACATAAAAAGAACACAAAAAGAGAAGTTAAGGAAATACATCCACTTGCAAAAGCAAAACTGTTTTAAAAAGGTCCCAATAATGAAAGGTAGCGAACATCACCATTTTCATTACAGTCAATGACCTTCAGGTCCTTCATACATAGTTAAAAATCAGTCTATCCCCAAAATTAACTATTTTGGGGTGCTAGTGGGACCAACATGCTGCACATACAACCAAACTGGTTATCAGCAAAGGTTAGATGAACAGAGTTTGTATAACATAAATCCACAAATTTTTGAAGGAAGTAAGCAAAGAAACCAGTGAACTCTTAAGTGACATTTGTAAAAGTTCATGGGAGTTTGAACAGATTTCTTATCGTGGGGAAGCTTCAAACATAACCCTGTTATTTAAAAAAAGGATTAAGAGACAAGCTCTGTTACCAGAGATCAGCAACTTTAATACTGATAGTGTACAAACTGGGGAAAGTATGGCAGCTGGAGGGACACCTAGAAAAGCCCACGAACAATCAATAAAGCTTATACTTCATTAGACTGGTCTTTGAAACTACTTAAATCACTAAACAGATAAAGGGAAACAAAAAAACCTCATCCTGGTGAATATAAAGAATTGAATGGAATCGACAATTTTTANCAAAAATACTCCAACACCCAAAAAACCTCTCAATTCTTGGTGTTGAACATTACTGCAGAGTAACAGACTAATATATGTAATTATCCCAATTTTAAAAGTAAGGAGACAGATATAGGAAGCATCATGATTTACCCGATGTTGACTGAACAAGGCTAGAATTAAGGAGCTTTTACCCTCTTGGTGCCATGCCTCTGTGCTTTGACCCTACCATCTATCTGTCTTGTCTCAAGGCAACAGCACCAGGTACCTTGCTAGCAGGCTCAACACAGCTTATTCAAATCACCTACCCAAAAGTGAAATCAGTTCCATCAAGACGGATTACCCAGCAGAGCCTGTCCCACTGCAGAGACAACTGGTATCCTTGCTGCTGCCCACTTTGACGTAAGTCAGCAGCACATGCAGCTCTTAAAACACATTCCAGCACCTACTCCCCAGTGATCTCTGGTCTGAACGAAGACGTAAACTGTAGACACTCAACTTTCTACTCTGAACCACGGAGTCTACTAACATCAATTAAACTGCAGCTTACCCAACCTCCACTCTCAAAAGACCTGAACCATTAAAAAACAAAAGCCAACAACAATATAGGTAAGCAAACAGAGAAATTTCACTCCCTAAAATGGTTAACACTTAAGTGTTTGCCAAATTAGAAGCAGAACAGTCGTGGAAGACAGCAGATAATAACACTATTATTCAGGTCCCTTGGTATGCAAAAGGAAGGACAGACTCTGATTTCCCTGTTACCTTATGACCATCAAAGTCAGACGACCTTTATGGAGGAATTTTTTTATGCTGCAAGAGTAGTTGGAAGGAGACCATACAGGTATGAACGTACTTCCTGGACCAGCTTCTAAAGAGCCTCTAACAGTTGAGACATATTTGCTACATGAAAAAGACACTCAGCTCTCGCAAAGTGTTGACCCAAAACTTGTAAGAAAATTGTATGAAGGAGTGATGTGATTCTAACACACAAAAATACCCAAACAAAACCCAAAACAATCTTCCTCCCTCCCTCCCCCCCAAAAAAGAAAAAAAAAAAAAGAAAAAAGAAAAAGGAAACCCAAAAGGGAAAACCGAAAGCCTTCCTAGGAAAGGTATGCTGACATAGGATACTACCATGTTGTACCACGAGAAGAATTTTTATCTATATTTAAACCATTCTGAAATCCATGACCCAGAAGGTCAATGATGAGAACAGAACTGATGTGACCTGGGAAAACACACATCTTCCTCCATCAGCTCTGTGAAAGCTTCCCTCGCTTTTTAACAATTTAAAACAGAGATGCAATGGACTGATCAAGAACCCCATAGAATCTATCTGTATTGTAACTGGATGACTGGAAAAATACATACATCCAATACCACCTCATAGCAGATGCCAATAACAGCCTACATTAACCCACGCATGCATAAAAGAAAGAAAAATGTACTTTGCTAAAAGCCACTACTTAAAATTAATTTTCAGCTTGGAAACAAACTGGGCTAAGTCACCCCTATGGCAGGATTCAGACAAATGGAAGATACTTAAACCTGGTGTTAGAACTTACTAGCAGCAATAGCTACCCAGGTGAGGCATTCTAGCACGTACCGCGGGTACTAAAATCACACCATCACCTTGACCACCACTTCCACTGAAAGAAGTAACTCTTTGCCTGATTCACTAGTAGGTTTTGCCAAAAGACTACAGACCATATGACATCTGCTCTGTAATACCAGCTTTATGTTGGCCAAAACCCACAGCCAAGTTGCAATTTTGTACAGTGCAGCAGGGGAGTTAAACCGCAGAACTACAAACTTGAACTTCAGCAGCAACTACAGCCATGGCATCCAAAGTGGCACAGTGGCCAAATGGCACCCCTCAATAACAAAAGAATTGTATCATCAGTTTAGTGATAAAATCCCCTACTAGGATGGGCCAGTATCAAGCAATGTAAAAAATCCTGAAGGGAAACTATGAAAGTGAACTTTAATTGAATTTTATGATCACTTAACCAATAAAATACAACACTAGAGATGAGTATTAAAGTACTACTTTTAAAATGTTTTGAGCAGTTCCTTTAACACAGAGTTAAAACACAGAAGTAAGATAGGTAAGTCTGTGAAAGGAGATGACAACTACCACGCTTTTATCCAAACTGTCTGTTTCGGCTTGCATGTTTGGTATTTAACAACGAAATAAATTATATGCATTAGTAAACCACAGCACCGAATAAATCCAAGCTAAGATTAAACCTCAGAAACCTCCTCCAAGCTAGGGCTAGGGGAGGAGTTAACAGTTAAAGCAGATCCACACTAACTATACCACAGGGATAATGAAGGTCCAAAACCAGTTTTGCTGCTGAAACCACCTTCTCATCAGCCATCTACAGCTGCTGTCTAACAGAAATCAGAGCTCTGAAATTGAGTCTCCTGCCTACCAATGACTTACTCTTGGATTAATTTTTTCCACGTAAAATGCTGATTTTTCTTCAGTTTTGGCTCTCAGAAATGTTACAGTTTATGGGCATGTCAGAGGTGATAACATGAACTGTCTTAGCAGGGATCTCCTCTGTCTACTCTGGGACAATGCACTATTCAACCTCAGTGCAGCCATGAAGGTAGCCTTCCTTCTTGTTTTGTTGCATATCTTATACCATTTGTATTACAAAAAAAGTAAAATCCATGATCAGTACTGGGTCCTGTTGGGCTCAAGGAGAAAGACATTGCCACAGACAAAACAGGTAATGCTTCCCTCATAAGGTGCCAAACCCCTCAAGTGTCTCATTCTGGCCACTGTTGGTAGACTGTGATTGTTGTCAACAGAAGATGGGACAGTTAGTGTAGTATATTTACTGGCAAGGGAAGATGCTGCAAGAAAGAAAATAAAAAACAAAAAAGCCACAGCAATGCATGTGACATGGAAGTGAACCAGGGTCCAACTAGTTCGTGGTATGAACTTTAGCTTTTCAGCTAATGCAGTTTCTTGGGATGTGACTCAATGAATGTCACACTGAGGAGAGCTCTGAGGCAAGCCTCTCAACTCCCTAGGCATGTACTTTAACCACAATGATACTGGGCAAAAAATAGAAACTGCTACCACTTCCAGCAGTGTTTTTACAACCACATCAAAACTGCTGATGTGTGAGGCACGATCAGCACAAACTTACAGGTTAGCTATTTGCATCTCTTTATGTGTAGGTACCAACATATTTCACAGAATCACAGAATGGTTTGGGTTGGAAAGGACCTTAAAGATCATCAAGTTCCCACCCCCCTGCCATGGGCAGGGACACCTCGCATTAGACCAGGTTGCTCAAAGCCTCATCCAGCCTGGCCTTGAACACCTCCAGGGATGGGGCATCCACAGCTTCTCTGGGCAACCTGTTCCAGTGTCTCACCACCCTCACAGTGAAAAATTCCTTCCTAATACCTAATCTACCCTCTTTTAGATTAAAACCATTACTCCTCATCCTGTCACTGCAATCCCTGATAAAGTGCCCCTCCCCAATTCTCCTGTAGCCCCCTTAAAGTACAGGTAGGCTGCCGCAAGGTCTCTCTAGAGCCTCCTCTTCTCCATGCTGAACAACCCCAACTCCCTCGGCCTGTCCTCGTACGGGAGGTGCTCCAGCCCTCTGACCATCCTCGTGGCCCTCCTCTGAACTTGCTCGCTGTTTCCTAACTTCTGCTGCAATTCCGATTTGGGTAATATCTATTAATTGCATCACTTACCTCCTCTGACTAGGGCATTTCACAGTATGCATGTAAACTCTTAATGCCTAGACAACCTCAGGTCAAACAGGCTGCCTGGTTTTTTTTCAGCTGCCTGGAATAGATGGTGCCACAGAGAAAAAGGCATTCCACATTGCTTAATTTGGGACTTGAACAGAATCCAGCATGAGAGTCCCAATCAGCAATCTGGATCCAGCCCTTAAGAGACTACAACTATTGACTTACCCTTTTGGTCATCCCAGGCCAGAGGATTATGCAGTCTCAACCATGCACACTCTCAGCTTAGGGCAAAATGTCAGTGTTTATCGTCTTCTCAAAATGATTACTCTGCATTAGTTTATCCTCTCCTACTTTTCAAAACAAAACAGAATAATGTACTAATCTCCCACTAGCACTAAATAATAGTAAGAGACAGCAACATCTGGGGTTAAATGAAAATACATAGCTGTGCATTGTCAATATAGTTCTGGCATCATGGTTCATTTTGACACATTGCGTGAATTCTCTATTGAATGCTGTGCACTAGGCATTAAATAGGGAGCAAGGATGTACTATCACTTCTGACCATCTGCCGACATACTCCTTTTCCGTTACTTGTGTAGTAAGTGCCTTTTTTAATAACATTTACTTAAAATCATTCATTTAAGAATGCTCATTAGTCTTCTGTAAACGGTGAACTAAGGGTTTCTTGTATTTTCTCTGCTAAACATCAGAAAATCCACACAAAGGGTAAGTCAAGCAGCCTTCCTCTCACTGGAAAAGTAAACAGCATCTATCTCCTACCTGCCTGCCCATTTTCATGAAGACTGCACGAAATTTTACAGCTTCAAGACTCCTGCATTTAAGTCAAATATATTATGGAGATTCACCCAGCACAATTAAAGAAGTCCCAGTGCCTTAGGTCAGCAGACAGAAATCAACTAAGCCTAGCTTCTGTCAACTGAAGTAACTGGAGAGTCACAAGTTGGAACATGCACTTTACTTGTCTTACATTAAAAACTGACTTTACTGACACAACAAAGAAAATGAAAAAACAGCTTAGGTTTTAATAGCTAACCATTCAATTGCCACAATATTCTCACATGAACATTCCTGAGACTTAAAAGTACCCTTTTGCAGTGGAATTGAGTTCCCAGAAGTGGTCTACATCAAACATTTCAAGAAAATTAAAAACCAAAAAAGCCCCTAAAAGCTCCTGAAAAGCCATGTTGGATGAATGAAGTCAGTCCAACTCAGTGCCTCAGTATTAAGAGATGTGATGATATATGCATAGAACGTGGGCTCTGACTTGTCGAGTTTTACTAATTTTAGGTGCTCTTGTTTACACAGTTAGTTATTTTTGCTTATGCATAAACTATAGACAGATAAAGTTTATAAGCCTAAAATTTAATAAATTCTTATTTTTTGTTGTTTACAAGTTAGAAAACTTCATATCCATCAGTCCTTTCTAGCAGTACACTTACACCTTTTAAGCAGCCAAAGACAGAAGAGCAATGCAGACTACTATTCTTGGGGAGAAAAAAAAAAACCAAACAAACAGTGAAAGTCAAAAACATGACCCGAGTCTAATCACAACCGAACCTACCCTCTGCAATAAGATGTGAGGAAAAGAGAGAGACTGCCCTCTAGTGTTAAGTCACCAGAGAAGAGCATAAATTATGTGAAAGCATAATAAACTGCAGCGTAAAGATCCAGCGAATGTTTGCAGACCTGAATGATACGTGGTCTTGGCTGCACAAACGCACTCACGGCAGTGAGAAATTCGTATGGGAAATGCACTTTAACGACAAACACAGATTTGACTTGGCTTCTTCACCCCACATTTACTGACTTTGTTGGGCTGGTTTGGATTTAACATTATGTATCACAGTCACTATGATTTACTGAGATCCAAATTACACACTTACTTTCAGGAGACTGCTAAAAACACAGCTTTTCCTAAATGAGGGAGAAATCAATAGACTACAGCTAAGTAACTTCTGCAAACTCTGTCAGAGCTCTTAAGTAATGTTGGTGGCAGCAGGTATTGAATGTTTTGGTCATTATGGAAACTATGAATTACCATATTATTGTGCATCATTATGCAATGAATTATCTGCACGCATTGAAAATGGATTCAGAGCATCTAACAAAAAACCCATCGCAGTACCCATCCCACCATGTCTCCATGATGCCAATGAGATGGTAGTCCCACAGGCATGCGCATGTCTCTAACTCCTCTTGTTCAACCCCATGCTACAAGCGTTTGCATAGAGACGCTTCAGTTGGGCCCCAGATGAAGCTGACTTACTGTCAGGAAGTCCTTGGTGTTTGCTCTTCAGGGGCTTTCCTGCTGACCTGTGATTGCAGGCTCTGGGCATCTGTTGCTGGCCCTGGCTTTTAAATGGTATGACTGGGATGGACTGAGGTTCCCCTTCCCCAGCAACTTTAGTTTAAAGCCCTTTTCACCAGGTTGATGAGCCTATGACCAAAGATGCTCTTCCCCTTCTCTGACAGATGGACCCCATCAGCCCCCAGCAGACCAGGTTTCTCAAAGAAAGTCCCATGGTCCAAGTAGCCAAACCCCTGGCTGTGGCACCACTCCTGTCACCATTTGTTGATTTGATAGATTTGACTGGCCCTTTCAGACCCCTTCCCTTTGAGCAGGAGGATTGATGAAAAAACTACTTGCGCTCCATTGTCCCTTACTGATGCTCCAGGGCACTGTAATCCTTCTTGATACCCCTCAGACTGCTCCTGGCTGTATCACTGGTGCTCACATGAAACAACAGCAGGGGATCGTAGACAGTGGGCTGTACAAGGCTTGGTAGCCTCTTGGTGATATCCCCGATATGAGCACCCAGCAAGCAGCACAGCCCTCTAGAGAGCAGATCAGGTCAGTAAATGGGTGCCTCCATACCTCTCAGAAGAGAATCTCCTACTATGATCACCCGCCGTGTTTTCTTAGATGCGCTGGTTGTTATCTGGGGAGTATAAGGGGCTGCTTGACTCAGCTCCAGCATCTCTCCTGATGTGATGGGTGTTTCCTCTTTGGTCTGCAGAGCAGTGAAGTGGTGAATAGCTCCTGGGCGTACCTCTTAGTCATCACAGCACAATACGAATTGACGTACCACAATATGTTGTTTTGCCTTAAGAAAAGTGCACAGGGAGTACTACATGACATGCCAGAGCACGGCTACTCGTGAACTTTTTCAAAGAAAATGGAGAGGACACTGCTATTTCTAAGTCCTCTCTGTCTGTCTTCACCGGCAAGCCATTCCTGAGTCCCAGTGAAAGAAGAGGGCCACAAAATGGTGAGTGTTGCTAGAGATTCAACTCTTGACATTGCAGTCCAAAAGCAGCAGTTTCGGCCCAGTAACTGGCGCCAAAACTCCAACTACCTATGGCGATGGCAAGCTTGTCACTGGCAAGCAGCACTAAGGAGAGCAGGCAGCCTCCTCTACCTGCCTTTCAAACCTGCCAATTGGACAAGGCTCTTGGGCAGGCTGGCAAGCCTCCCTGGAGCAGAAACGTGGCAAGCAGTTGCCGCAAAGGAGATGGTCAAGTAGGAGCTTGTCTAGCTTCCAGTGTTGCTTCCAGCAAAAAGAAGGTCCACAGAGGCAGGGCCAGTCAGCATCCTAGAAGCTTGGGAAGGCTGTATTTCCTATGGGCCTTCAACTCAAAGGAGTCATAAAGAAAAAAAAACAGCACACAAGACAAAAAAAGAAACTAAGAAAGGAAAATAAAACATTGAGACTGCTCTCATCATCAGCAAGTACTCCAAATCCTGCTGCAATGCCAAAACAGCTGCCTGAAGTAGGTCCTCCCCCCCTCAGAACCCAATGGAGCCGTAAGACAGCCTAGAAACCAGTCTAGAACCATAGAGCAATCTAGAACTTTCATGTGAGATAGAACCCGATCTATAACTTGCATGTGAGCTAGAACATAGTCTAGAACCTGATCTAGCACTTTCAAGCGAGCTAGAACATGATCTGGAACCCTAAAGTCAATTAGAACCAACAAGCAACCCAGAAACATGATTTAGAAACATCACTTGGGCTAGAATCTGCCCTGGAAACCAAGAAATGGTCCTGAACTTGTTTATGTGAGCTAAAACCAGCAAGCTAAAACCAGAACTGACAAGCTGTGACAAGAAGCAATCCAGAAACAATGAGCAATATAGAACCCAATTTATAACTTTCAAGTGAGCTTGAACGTGATCTAGAACTACCTCCCTGACAAAAAATCCAGCTCCAGGATTCAGACCTGCACCAATTGCACCAATACCACCCCAGCTCTACAAACAACTGACTGTAAAGGACTAACTTGTTTGTCAAAGGCCCTGAGGAGGGAAGGCCTTGGGATGTCTCAAACATCTTGTCTGTAGAAAGGCCATAGGCAATCATCTTATCCCTTGCTTAGAAGAAGCCAAGAACGCACCAAAGGCTTTACTCCCCTCACTAACCAAGGACAAACTTTTGCTTAACAAGGTCGGCACCCCCAGCTCCAAGGCACCAACAAAGAAACTTCAGCCAAAGTTAATCCAATACAGGGGCTGCACCACCACCCACCCAACTGCTTGAAAGGTTTCATGCTCTCCTTCCCCCTCTCATTTATTAAGGAGACACCCCTCTCCACTTACAATGCTCATTAAGGCCCAGCACTTCCCATGCTCATTGCAAAAAGTTAGGCCCAGATCTGAGAACTTTTGGCTATGAAAGTTATATAATTTTTATATATATACACACACGCGAGTACTAGCTATGCAGACACAATGTATGTATACTTGTCCATAAAACTAGCTACTCCCACTCCAATAGCTCATAGCTTAATATACTCAAACTTCCTTATTTAAAAAAAAAAACAAAAACCAAAAACAAACAGGCTGCCATTCCTCACAAAAAAAAAATCCTAAAAATAAAGAACTATCAAACATTTTAGTAAGAAAAGCAGTACTCTTTTCTTTTATTCTTTTATAGAGCGAGGTCATTTGGAGTCATGGTTACAGGAGATTTTAAGAAGTTTCATGATACAGCACAATAACATCACCAAGAAATACATCAGAATAGGAATAAGATTAGCAGTTACAAATTTCCAAACTGAACAGAGTGTACCATTACCATAAACCCTCTCATTTGGTTTCCCACTAAGCACAACAGTGAAGAGCAACTGCAGTTTGTTCAGAGCTAACAGCCTTCTAATATGTAAAAAGAAACATCTAACTTTTCTTTTAATGCCATATGTGCTTTCCCCTGTCAATCAGCAGTGTTCAGGAACTTAGAAAAGCAAAGTACATCTTTTGGGATCATGCTCTGAATCAGAAACAGCCACTACAAGCAGGAGTAGTGACTTGGCAGTCCTAGGGAGCTACCTCAGGAGAGCAGCTCTGCAGACTGCAGGGCACTGTCCTGGTTCATCCAGCTGGACTACAGGGTCAGCTTGGGAGCAGGAACACGCCTGATGCAAGCCAACCATCTCCTGCATCTCTCCCACTGCTCTCCAGCCCTTTCCTCCATCAGGTAAAGGAAGCACCGCCTTTCTCACGACACAGTACAGGACAAGATTCTTCCCTCTCATCCCAAGGCAAGTAGGAACAAGCTACAGCCAGAATCACCCATCCTGTGCAAAACATGTTCCCCAGCTAGTTTTAAAAGCTACTCTTAAAAACAAGCTAGTCAAAAGCAGGCTACATTAGTCCTTCCTTGTGGTACTTCTCAGCAGGCAGAAGGACCTCGGTACTGTGAAGGCCTAATTCTGTAGGTCTGAACACAAGATACACACATCACTTTCTGAAAGGCCTGCCAGCTCAACACATTTGTTGAGATCAGGTCATGCAGCAGGAGAGGGCTGTGGCATACATTCATCCCTACCAAAGCAAATTACAAAAAATTTGTGACTGAATAGTAGGCAACTCTGACCTAACTGACAACTGATGAAACAGCATCCAAAATACGCATATTGTCATTTCCACTAAAATTATACATGAAAGCCAACAACAAATGTTTCCAAAGAGCAGATGATAAAAAAAGGAAACAGAAAAAAATAACCTAAAAGAAAAAAAAATCAAAGGGGTAAACATTTTTTCATATCATCTGCTTCTTAAGGTAACAAAGAAAGCCCCCAGTTGACCAGAAAGGGAAACTGCAAAAGAAAGAACAGACCTCGTAGAAGAGAAATATTAAGGTGGAAAAATATCAAAAGGCCCATACTGCCTCCCCCAAAAGAACAAATTACAAGCAGTTTTCACAACACAGATATAGTAGCAAACCTCATCTTCGGTCCACTACAAACATATGTTCTGATGTCACAGTTACCTACCAGTCTGGTACTGCATGCCAGTCAGTGAATGTTCCACCTGTACACTGAGCACCACATTCAATGAGATGACCTGCAAGGCTGGGGAAATGGCATTCAAATAACTAAATATTCTACAAAATTACATTTCACAAATCCATCTTTAAATTATAACAGTACAATGGAAATAAAGCTAAATAACAGAACATGCTATTTTTTTCCTCCATAGGCATCTAATATATCAATAAATGACATATTAAACGTAACAAGAGATTCTGAAAGATGAATCTATGAAGGACTGAAAGAAGTAACTTTTACATGAAGAATCAGGTGAATTTCCTGAAAAAAAAAAATTAACACCTAAAACATTATCTGACAGCAAAGAACAAGTTCCATTGGTTATTTCAATAAAACCTCAATCTAAATTCATTATCTTAGCAGTCTACATGGTGTGTTAACTACATGTGCAAAGCCGATTTTTAAATCAAGAGATACAAGATCTCACTTCCAATGTGAGGGACAGAATGCCTTATGATTATGTATTATGATTTTCAAGTCTTCGATTGTGATATTCCATAAACACTCAAAAGAATTACAGGGAAAATCCTCATCTTTTTCATCCCCAATTCAGTGGGGCTGGACTTTCTCTCCACATTTATTCTCAAGCAACAGGACGTCCAAGCATACTACTACTAGGTGTACTTGGGTTACCCAAGTAGTCACACATTTTTACGGACTTCAACGCAATCAGATGATCAAGAAAGTCAAATTAGGTGACAGAATTTTACCCTGTGCTTTCTGCATCAGATTCCTAACCTTAGGACTTAAAACCAGGGTTTGCAGACAGGGGTACTGACACTGAGCTTCTGCAAAACCATACAAGGACGCTGACTTCTGCCTTAATCTCCTGTGCATCTTTGAGGGTAAGACCTCCTCCACTGTCAACTATCAACAGTGATTCCCAAACAGAAAAAGCTGAAATCCCTGGTCTGTACTGTAAGATTTCATCTCTTGACACAAAATGGACAGGAAGAGAAAGTGAAGCTATTAAATAAAATCATGCACTCCTTTCCTCATTTTGTTATTTTGATTCCAGAATGAAGTTTCTGTAATTTCAACTCCAAATTAAAGAGTATTAAATGAGCCTTAAAAAAAACCCCAAAATATAAGAAAAACATTCAAATAAATGAATTCAATAATAATATGCAAAAATCACTAGGTGCTTAAAAAGTTCTGTTATTCTGACATCATACAATATCAAATATAAATTTACCCATTTCTTCTTATATCATTTACCTTCCCGCAGCTAGCAAGTCAAATTCCTCCCTATTCCAGCCAAACTAGAAGAAAAACACAAATACACTACATATGTAAAAGACTCATGCAGTACAGAAAACTAGAAAACTGCACATAAATGTTCACTGCTTTGAGCAACAGTGTATTGGATATATTTTTACCTAACTGTAGAAATGTAAAGAACATTTGAGTTGCTGTACTGTAAATTAGTAAGAAAGCTCTGATGTATTTCAGTTTTTCCCCTTACTAATACACCCAAAGTAATGTAAATTCTCAAAGTCACTCTCTCTTCCAAAAAAAATGGAACTGAAATATTTGTATTACTCAAAATTTGCAAAACCCAGAGGTTTAAAAGCCTAGCACCTATTTTGTGCCATGTAAACAAACCACTATGTTTTTTTCAACTTTCGAAATTTATCAGTTCCTGGAGTATTACCAGTTATCCTTAAACTGGAAGCATGTTTTCTGTTTAACTGGAAATAATTTTTCCCAAGTTCAACAGAGTACAAGCAATACATTCGGTGTTTCGGATTTAGAACTTAGAAGAAATCTCTCTAAAACCTTTCAATAAATTAGATAAAGCCTCTCTGGAGTCTATAATAAATGCTGACAACTATTTTGAGAATGTAAACAGCTAGGAATAAAATAACAAGTCATAATGGCAATTATAAACAGGAAAGTTTAATTCTAGATTAGGCAATGTTTGACATCCATGAAATCAGAATAGTATGAAGTTTTATAAAGAATGTTTATAACTTGACATTAAGACATACCCTCATGAGGCTTTTTTTTAAATATGTACCAAAAGAAAACTTCCATATTTCACAGTACGTAGTCATTCACAAAAACATATATCCTATTCAAAATACTTCCAAAAACCACATATCCTGCTTGTATAATTTGTTGAAATTCAAGGACTTGAGAAGTGTTGCATTGAAACTCAACTACTTAAAAAAACCTGCTTACCCACTAAAAGAGACCAGTATTTTAGACCATCTCATGTGCCTGCCCCCCCCCCGCCCTCCCAAGTAAGTTCTACTATCGCCACCTTGTGGTAAAGAAAAATATACTTATTTCTTAACTTTTACACACCAAATTTTAAAGAGGTGGGGGGAAGACTGAAATAATGTTGAAACATGGTAAAACCTCCTTAATTTCACCGAAATGCTTTCCAGCTTCACAATACCCAAGTTCATAAATATCCTCACTGTAAGTTTAGTAGAAGTGAAAGCTGGCAACTTTTCAAGCAAGGAAAAAAAAAATTCAGGTACTCTTTAATTTAGTATCTACATTTTCATAAGGAGCAAAAACCATCTGACAATGATTGCTGAATATTCATTCACATATGTTCATTATCATATGGAAATTAATTTTTACTTACAGAATGAATGAGTGGTCCCAATACAAGCCCACTGTCAACGCATCTNTAAGAAAGCTCTGATGTATTTCAGTTTTTCCCCTTACTAATACACCCAAAGTAATGTAAATTCTCAAAGTCACTCTCTCTTCCAAAAAAAATGGAACTGAAATATTTGTATTACTCAAAATTTGCAAAACCCAGAGGTTTAAAAGCCTAGCACCTATTTTGTGCCATGTAAACAAACCACTATGTTTTTTTCAACTTTCGAAATTTATCAGTTCCTGGAGTATTACCAGTTATCCTTAAACTGGAAGCATGTTTTCTGTTTAACTGGAAATAATTTTTCCCAAGTTCAACAGAGTACAAGCAATATATTCGGTGTTTCGGATTTAGAACTTAGAAGAAATCTCTCTAAAACCTTTCAATAAATTAGATAAAGCCTCTCTGGAGTCTATAATAAATGCTGACAACTATTTTGAGAATGTAAACAGCTAGGAATAAAATAACAAGTCATAATGGCAATTATAAACAGGAAAGTTTAATTCTAGATTAGGCAATGTTTGACATCCATGAAATCAGAATAGTATGAAGTTTTATAAAGAATGTTTATAACTTGACATTAAGACATACCCTCATGAGGCTTTTTTTTAAATATGTACCAAAAGAAAGCTTCCATATTTCACAGTACGTAGTCATTCACAAAAATGTATATCCTATTCAAAATACTTCCAAAAACCACATATCCTGCTTGTATAATTTGTTGAAATTCAAGGACTTGAGAAGTGTTGCATTGAAACTCAACTACTTAAAAAAACCTGCTTACCCACTAAAAGAGACCAGTATTTTAGACCATCTCATGTGCCTGCCCCCCCCCCGCCCTCCCAAGTAAGTTCTACTATCGCCACCTTGTGGTAAAGAAAAATATACTTATTTCTTAACTTTTACACACCAAATTTTAAAGAGGTGGGGGGAAGACTGAAATAATGTTGAAACATGGTAAAACCTCCTTAATTTCACCGAAATGCTTTCCAGCTTCACAATACCCAAGTTCATAAATATCCTCACTGTAAGTTTAGTAGAAGTGAAAGCTGGCAACTTTTCAAGCAAGGAAAAAAAAATTCAGGTACTCTTTAATTTAGTATCTACATTTTCATAAGGAGCAAAAACCATCTGACAATGATTGCTGAATATTCATTCACATATGTTCATTATCATATGGAAATTAATTTTTACTTACAGAATGAATGAGTGGTCCCAATACAAGCCCACTGTCAACGCATCTACCCGTCACAACAATATCCGCTCCAAGGTCAAGAGCCCTGCTTATGGGTCTTGCACTAAAGTTGACAAAACACTACAGTAAGTACTTCCATTTTTTAAAGCATCATTTTAAAAAATCAGTTCCCTGCTACACACAGGATAAAAATAACTTAAAAATCCCATAGGGAATCACAGAAATCAACTTAAACAACCAATTTGTCATTTTGCATATTTTAAAAACCAATCACCAGAACATCCTATCAAACTCAGGCACCCAAATGACATAGTTGACACACTTGTCTTGACGCTAATAGAAACTATGCCTAACATAGTGCATAGAGGGTCACCTCTATTGGCAATAACAGAAAATACTAAGTGTTTTTCAGAAATTCATTACTCTTACTTCATTTGTTATAAAGACCAACATTCTTCACAGAGAAAGGTTGGTGCCTTTGCCCTCCAATTTTAAACCTTTGAGGTCAGTTTCTGTAAGTGTTTTTAGAATTTGCAATATCCACCAACTTCAAAAGGAGCATTGTGCAGTCATTATTTTCAAAGAAACTCAGGTGACATTTTTCAGATTGGTCAGGTAAAAGTCGGCCCAGTTAGTCAAGCTTGAAAATATTCACACCCAGGTGAACTGCTCGAGTTTATACACTTTAACGGGCAAGCTTTGAGCTGAGTGTGGGGCTCCTGGCTTCTAAAGCCATGCTGCTATCTCCTGCATCCTTCTATCCTTCATGACATAGGCAGCTTGAAAACGCAAACCATGTAAATAATGTGCCATGAAGAACAAAACCAAGAGCAGTGCTGTCCTACAGTTTCTATAGACTGAGCCCTGTTTTTGTCAAGAGGTGAGTTAAAAGACACATAAGTTCTCTTAGTGACATAAACATAAAAACGTGTGTATTCCCCCCCCCCCAACTCTACATGAATCAAAGGATACTAGCTAGAACAACAAGCAAATATTCAGCATACAGCAAAAATTTACACTTCTGGACATAGTGTTAAGCAAGTCACGGGTAAAAAGCACAAATGGGGCTTCTGCATATATACATACATGATACTGAGAGAAAAACTGTGTAACTACCTTTAAAAAGCAGTAAATAAAGCCGTTCGGCTCTTCCTGTTCAAAATGCATGTGAACTTACTCCACAGAACTCCTAATAGCCCAAACCAGGAGTGACAGAAGAAACACTTAAGGATTGGTATCACAGAGCAAATTTTTCAGATGGAGTTTACACACTTGAATCAAGAATCAAACTGTAAACATCATCAGAATTAGGGAATTAAAAGTGAGCTATCTACAGAACTGACAGATTTTACCCAATACACTCTGATGTTAACTTATTTTACAGGCATACATAAATTTACCATTTGCTTTACAAATAAGCATCCACTGCTGATGATGTCAAAAGAAAAATTTAACTTATGAAACAAGAAACTTAAGAGGCTGGTAATAGCTTTACATTTCAATGCAACAGAAATTAAGGGGCCCATAAATACTGCTCTTATTAGAAAACCAAGAGCAAGAGTCCGCTGTTCTAGCATCTGGTAATGAAGCAGAGACATAGGTAATGGATTTTTAAAATGCCTCATCCTCATAGTAGCCTCTCATACTAGACTGCTTTTATCCTCTCTGCTTAGATTTGCATTGCTTTTTTAATTCATGAATAAATCATGAATCACCAGAATTGGATTGAACACTTTCTTACAATTACAGATCTTAAACAATATTTCTTAGATTTCATTTACAGTTACTCATATCCGCAAACGTTGCAAGTCAAAGTTTAACAAACAGAAAATGCATCAAGAACAGAAAACATTAAAGACAAATTTAAAAAGGCTCATCTATTAAAAGGTTCTTATTTTACAGAGAAAAATATATGCTGTGTTAGGTAGACCCATATCCTGCTATCTGCCAGTGATGCACTTTTGGAAAGTGCAGTGATAACAACAACAGAGCACAGCAGTTTTTACATAAAGATTAATGTAAAAGAGGGGGAGACTGCATGCACAGACTTTAGAAACACACCAAAACCAAATACAGGAACAGTGATCTATATGACACAGAGGATGGAAAAGCAAAAACAGGATCACCAGGATTATCAGCTAGAAGAAATGCTGGCTTTTGGGAACACCTGACCACTGCCCCATTTTTTAGTCCTTCCCCTTTGATAAGACTTGATTGACATTGATTCATCTGAAGAAGTTGATGGTGACAACAAAAATACGATTGTTCACAAACGGGTAGCTAGAACATCTGCATTTAGAGGTTTTTGGGAGGCCTCTAGTATCACACAGGAGGCAAGGGAGACCTTTCAAAACAGTGCTCCATCCTTGGAAAGACAGCTTCCAAAATTTCAATGGTACGAAGCCTGACACACAGTTCAGCGCAGCCTAAATGAACCTCCTATGGCACTCAGATCATGTCCCAGTACTTTAATTCCTCATTGCACTTTTCTAGTGACAACATCCTTAACTGCTCCATGCAGCAACAGGATACTCCGCATACGAAAACGGATTTTTACGATTGTTGTAACTAAAATATTTTGAATTAAACCAAAACCTGAGGATTCATGGAAAGGTAATGCTAGAGTCACAACTGGCAAGACTCTAAATTAAAAGTTTATTTACAAGTTAGTTTTTTTTTTTGATTGCCTGAATAATGCAAAGGTGAACCTCACATACCAGGTGGTTCTACTTGCAAAATAAAACAATTTAATGTAGTCAATGTGTTAAAATTATTTTTCCACAATAAAACCAATTTGTTAAAATAACTCACCCAAGATACACATTCATGCTATGAATGCTCTCTGGAAATTGTTTCCCACTCTCTAAGTCAGTGATACCAGCTCCTTTTAGGTTCTCCTTCTGTTAGAAAACAAAACACCAAACCTATGAATATTTTGTAGTACCCACTGGAAGTCTTTCATTAGTATCAGACAACATATCCACTTCACAACAACTCTAAGCAAAGTATAATCATAAAATTGGCAACAACACAAATCAGTTGAATGGCTAAAAGCCCTAGACATACTTTTAACCATAGTCTTCCAGCAGACAGAAAAATAAGTCAGTCTGTAAAGAATGCTAGCCCATTCACAGACTATCAACTACAATGAACTGGCATATTCCCTAGGCTTTTAAACTATCTTTAATTGCTGCAGGACTGAACAAATCAAACCCAGCAAACAGAGGTGTTTCTTCCAAAATGGCAATGGTGGTGTGGCCAAAAGAAAAAGATTAATTCTGCAGGTCCAGGTGATACCTAGAAAACACTGTTTCCACAGAGGTAGGTAGGGGGTAGGTGTTTTTGACCATGCATCAGGCAGGCTGGTAAACCAGTGGATCCAGGGGCCTGTGACTGCATTAGCCTCAATGTCTGATGCTAGTTACTGGGGGGGATCTACAGTGTGAAACAAACCTTCCACTTTGAATTAATTTGATATTCTGTGTTAAGGACTGAAATCCTCCAAACCACAAATAACATTTCCCAGTGTAATTTATGATGTTTGGCATCAACAGTAGAAGTTGCCTGTAGACAGTAAAAGCTGTCTCGTTTTTGTTCCTGTAAGTTATGTACTGACAATAGCACAGAAAATAATCCATTTCAGATCAGAAACGTCCATGCCAAGCTCAAATAATGAACATTTCATTGTCATACCAGTAATGAAATTCTGGACCACTGATGCTAAAGTAATTTCATTAGGGCAGAAGTTTCTTGAAAGGAAGTCCAAGCACTGCACACAATTTGCAAATAAAGAATCTTACTTGACCATCTTCCACATTCAATAGCATGCAAGGAGTAACAGAGCCTACACAGACAAATAATTTTCCAAGTTACAGTCAGAGTTAACCATAGTGCAAACCTATCCCCTGTTAACAACTATCAAAGTATAAACTGTTTCCACAGTATCTTTTCAGGCATAGCCAACGCTTTTTGTGGAACTAGACTTCACACATAAAGGGTCATCCTTTTAAGTCAAAAAAACCCATATACTTCATCTCTAGATTTCAAGGGATTTTTTAAATATTAAGACTTCAACCCTCCCACTTAACATTGCCTTACTGGCCATAAACTAATTACTTAAAAACAGAAAAACAGCTACCTGTAAACAAACTAACAGCAGGAAATGCCTGTAAACTACTAAAAAAGCTAGAAGGGATGAACACTTGAACACGTAGTAACTGCACCGCATTTAAATTTGATAGATATAACATTCAGGATTATGTAGTTTAGACAGAAGCAACAAGTAACAGCACATCCTAGCTTCTCCTGAAGAGCAAGACCTTAGATCAGATTTACAGTTCACTTCAAAAAGATAAATACCAGATCCAGTCTTATAAAATTCACCCCCACCACTCATAGGATGTGCCAAGAAATGTTTTCATGCACACAAAAAAATAAAGAAAATGAAGCAACAAGTTTTAGATGCTTTTAACAGTAGAAGGCTACTGCATAAAGATACACAAAATAAGTTCCTACATAGCAGTAAATGCCACCTTCATGCTATATAGACTAAAATAATTTCCACAATGCTACTAAGTCTTAAGACAAAGCAAAATACCTCACTTATTAAGTCATCTCCAGCAACAACAGCTATTTTCAAATCAACATCTGCTTTCGTTGCCACCTCCTGAAGGGCAGCTGCACAAGCAAGTGGATTAATTCCACCAGCATTACTGATGACACGAACACCTAAACAAAAAAGACAAATTAAGTTAAGCAGCGTCAACAGTCACTTGTATTTTAAAAGCTTAAAATGTGCTGAAACACAAGCAAGATAGTATATTTGCAAGGTGTCAGACATCTAATCAAGTAAAGCACTAAAATCACATTAAGATATGAACTTCATTTAATCTGTGAAAGGATTGGAGTAAGCCAATGCAAAACTGTTTACATAAAAATAATTTTTATAGATAGTTCTCATCTTTCCTTTATGCATAGAAGGAAGAAGTGACCAAAAAGACATGCACGATGAGGCAGACACACAGTACCAAAACAGCTCCTACAGGAACAGTATTTGACACCAGCCAAATGACATCCATGCTCCAAGCACCCATGCTCTCCAAACAACTGCGTTTTAGCTGCCATATGCATATATCTCTATGAATTACAGGCTATGTTAGCAGAATATTGCACACTTAGAAGTAATTCCCTTTCTCCTCTCAAGCTCAGAAAGCTGTGAAGCTATACTAATGTAAACAGAAAGTGATCAGAAGTGATTTTCTAGAACAGCAATGTTGAAAAACTTTCAGATTGCACTGAAAATGCCTAGATCTCACATTTTAACAAAGACCTGTAAATACATCTTCCATTCACAAATCAAAGCTCCAGTAAGAAATGCACAGAGATACATGCATGTATTTATAATTACACAGTGGTGAATGGGATGGAGTCTAGTTGGAGGCCTGTACCTAGTGGAGTCCCCCAGGGTTCGGTATTGGGACCTGTGCTGTTCAATATATTCATCAACGACTTGGATGAGGGAGTAGAGTGCATCCTCAGCAAGTTTGCTGATGATACGAAACTGGGAGGAGTGGCTGACACGCCAGAAGGCTGTGCTTCCATCCAGCGAGACCTGGACAGGCTGGAGATTT
>VZTO01020875.1:22740-36910 GCA_013400615.1 Syrrhaptes paradoxus
CAGTGAGGGTGACAGAGCACTGGAACAAGCTGCCCAGAGAGGTGGTGGAGTCTCCTTCTCTGGAGACATTCAAAGCCCGCCTGGATGCGTTCCTGTGTGATCTGATCTAGGTGTTCCTGCTCTGGCAGGGGGACTGGACTAGATGATCTTTCGAGGTCCCTTCCAATCCCTAACATTCTGTGATTCTATGACATTTCAAAGTAGCCCAATTTAAATGCCACCATGAGACCTGCACCTCCTATCTACTATGATAAGATTTTTGATGATGTTTAAAACATTATTTCTAGAGGACAGCAAAACACTGAGGTAAGAACCAGCTGTTCCCTGTAACACAAGCCATACAACACTCACCTGGGAAGGGGAACTGAACACACAAACTCATGCAAAGAGCAGCATACCTTTCCTGTGGATATCTTTTATATAGGGAGCCATGGCCGCAGAGACAAAATCCGGAGTGTAACCTAAATCCTGAAAGAGTTAAAAGCTGTAGCCATTTATTATGGTTCAGTCAACCCAATCCCTTTGCTTGGTTAACAGAGAAATCCGGGAAGAACAACCACCTACTTACCGGAGACCGGGCTCTGGCGGCCGCCAGCAGCGACATGGTGATCTCGGACAGATAATCGAAGACGAGGAAATCCAGCTTCCCCCCGTACAGCAGCTGCGGCACTGCCGGGACAGAGCAGAGCGCTCCGTTACCGCCGCGGCACCCTCTCCCCGCGGGGCCAGCCCAAGCCGACCGGCGGCTGGCCTGCCCCGTTCCCGCCCTTGTTGACGGCCTCGCGGGCGGCCCGCCCCACCTCACCCGGGCGTGCGGCGGCAGCCCCGGCCCGGCCGCTTACGCAACGCGACTGTTTGCGGCGCTAGCGCCTCGCCAGGCCCTGGTGCCCCAGCCACGGGCCCCGCCGCCCGGACAGGTCTCCCCGCCGCCCCTGCAGGCAGCCGCCGCCACCGCTCCCCGCCGTACCTGCGGCTGCCGTGTCCCCCCAGAAGCCCGAGGCGCAGCCGATGCGCACCGCGGCGCCCTGCGGGGGCTCGCAGCCCTCGCTGCACCGCCTGCCCCACCGGGGCGAGTGGGTGGCGGTAGCAGCAGCCCCCAGGAACCGCGGCCCCCGGAGCACCCGCAGCGCGGCGCCGCTCATGGTGGCGACAGGCGGGCTCGTGGGCACCGCCCCTGGCTGAGACCCAGCCCCGTCCCGCCCCGGCCGGGCCCAGCCCGCGGGCGGCTCCTTTGACGCTGGTTTTGTTCCAGCCCACGCAGGACGTGGGTCAATGGCAGGCGGGTTTGCGGCTGCCGCGTCCCTGAGGTGCCGCGGGCGTGGCGGGGGCACCCGTGTCACTTCTGAAGGGCGACACGGGGCGGGGGCTTAACCGTAAGAATGGAGGCCGCGTTCGGGGTTGTGGTAATGTAAAAAGCGTGTCGGGTAAAGCATGAGATTTTATTAAAAAATAAAGGTTTCTGTGGGAGTGTGTGTCTCAGCTTTGACAGGAAGGGTTTCTCGGGTCCCAGACTGAATTTCTAGTCAGTGAACGTGAGGTCCATGTCACCAAGCCAGCAGATTCCTCAGCATATAAAGAGGAGCGATTTTCCAGACCTGTAGTCAAATCACAAGGCTGGCTTTGGACATCTTCCTCATCCAGTAGAGGCACTTCAGAGTGAGTCCCTGTCTACAGAAAATCCGCAGCATTCATCCCGTGTGAGAAGGACTGTGCCTGGATCAGAGCCTGGCGTGCTAATGCCATGCACTGGCTGCTAGGCCTCGCTTAACACAGACGCTTTGACAACATTCAGTGGGACGTTGACAATACTAAGGATATGATGGCGAGGGGTGGTTTTACTGATGTAACAAGTAGCCGTGCTGAAAATACGCAAATAAGGACTGCTGAAAACTGCTGGTAAAGTGTCCAGTTAGGCTAATTTCTAATTGCATTCAGAAATTATGCGGCTGAGAGAAGATGGAAAAATAATCATGATGTGATCTTAGAATTCAGCTCTTTATTTAGGGAGGTGCAATGTTTTCCCATCACAAAAAAGGCCATAAAGTACCATCTTCTAACCTTCTCAGTGCCTAAACAGCGATGAACGATTACTGTCCTGAGTTAGTAAACAGGCAGAACCAAGCAGATCACAGAGAAAGAAGTTGGTTCCCTACACATAGAAAGGACTTAACTTTTGATTGTTAGGTGGCTAAAGTATTTAATTATTATGTTGAAATCTTGCAAGTTTTGAGTCCCTATAAACTAGTAAACATTCAAATAATCACAGTGGGAAAAAATACGTTACATATATGTAGCTGATGCCAGAGAGCTTTGTCCTAAATCTATATTTATTGTAGCTCCTTCAAGTAAACTTTGAAGCAAGCGCCAGAAAGAGCACTGTCTGGTACAAAATACACAGCCATCAGTATAGCCATAAAGACAAACGCTTTGTGTAGTTAAATTTTAAGGTGCCTTCCCTGTATATTTCAATATGGAATACATTGCAGTAAGATTCCAACGTATCGTAATGTAGCAGGAAACATGGCTAATCCTCGGGAAGTCTTGCAATAGCCTCAAATCCTGTGGTGAAATTCAAATGCAGTTAATCTTGGCTGAGACTCCATAATCAACATGCTGCAGTCCTCATTCACTTCTGTGCTTAAACATATCCAAAATAAATGCCATTCGCTAGCAAACATAATGATTTATAACCCATGAATGTAAGTAAAACTCTTGCTGAAATGGACTGGCCCAAGATTACATGCTGCAAAACTGCATTTCTGGGCTTGAAAAGGCAAGGCTGCTCAACCATAGTGAACCAGAGGCCGGTAGATGGCTGTGTTTCACCACTGTCCGCACTTGCCTCACATGGAAAATGATCCCTGGCCCCAAAAAGTGTCACCTGCTCCTGCCAGCATCCCCTGTGCTGTCTGCACAGGGCAAATGTGTGTGGAGGAACAAATGCATTTTCTCTGTATTAAAGGTATAACTATTCACATGCACATGTGTACATTGGTAGAACAGCCGTGGAATCTAGAAGGTGCTTTATTCTTTTAACTTCTTTCAAATATTTTCATAGCATGGATTTTTGACATCAGGTGCCTGGGGTTCTGTGAAGGGCTGGATCTTGCTTTGTTAGAAACCATTTTAAGGCCCTTACAGAGCCTTAAATATAATTTCAGCAAATTTGCATATGGACATTTACGTGTGTGAGAGGGAATTAATATCTAATAAAATACTGTATAAAATACTAGGACACATCTATTAGTTGATCTGCTAAAAACATGAGGAAAGGGTTTAGGATTCTTTCCATTATTTGCAGTGGTGCACTGAAGAGATGAAGGGATCAAAGTCAGTATTCTCCTGGTTCCCCTGGCAAATGTGCTTCTTACTCATTTTAGACTTGTGCATAAGTAAGTAGGCTATTTAATAAGCTTGTTAAGGCTCCAACAAAATCATCCATTTTATTGGTGAGAGTAATTTATACACCCTCTGTATTCCCCCCATTAGATTATACAGATGATTTTCTTAGAATATAGACTGTGAGTTTTCATTGTCATCATCATGATTCCGTCATGAGCAGCCATGACTAACTCCGAGCCCATTGTTTTACACACAAGGTTAGGATTGTTTTGATGTAAACAGAGGCAAGTTATTTAGAGGCTCTTTTCCAGATAGGCCTGGGAAGCAATATTCTGTGGTGGTCAAGTCTTAATTTAGAGATTTTGGCCTTTATGTGATTTAACAGATTTTAGAAACAGTTTATTGCTCTTTGAAGACGTCAGGTGGCACTGTGTGGTTGTCAGTGAAGTCCAGAAGAAGCTACAGTCAGTAACAAGTGTATTTGAAATTCATACACGGAGCTGCTGGTAAAAAAACTTGACTGTACCTGTGGCCTATATAGGGGATAGGGGTCAACAATAATAAACACCATAACTGTGTGACATGGCCGGAGTCCACATCCATTGGCTCCATTGCTTAATGTAAAGCTTTTAAGAGTAAGCTTTTTAATCCTCTTGTAAATTTTGAGGAGGAATGGGGAAAAAAAGTCTTCTGGCTATATTCTTTATGCTGGAGAAAGAAAAAGGTTACAGAGTAAAAAAAAAAAACTTAAAGAATATAATTTTTCCTACTCATGGTTCAAGTGTAGGTCAGTCTGAGGTTCACAGTT
Source organism: Syrrhaptes paradoxus (assembly GCA_013400615.1). Classification (NCBI taxonomy): domain Eukaryota; kingdom Metazoa; phylum Chordata; class Aves; order Pterocliformes; family Pteroclidae; genus Syrrhaptes; species Syrrhaptes paradoxus. The sequence continues at coordinate 26,891 of VZTO01020875.1, forward strand.
TCATTCAGTGACCCTAAATATTTATCTTTACTTTTATTATACTAGTGCCATTAATGTTTCAAGTGTAGGCCTTTGCTTCCCTCCTCGTGAACAGATTTGTGCACCAGCATGGAGCACAGATGATGTGTAAAGGAAATGTGTAATTCATTCTTCTGCTACCAATTCATCCTGAATTAACAGTGTTCAGAGCTAATCCTGGAAGTCAGGGCAGACAATGGGGAGTACCTTTTTCCAAATATACTTTCCATTATTCTTCTAGGATTTTTCTGACAGTCAAGCTTCCTCTGATTGCTTAAAAAAGTACAAGGAAAGTATTTTACAGGCCAGGGCTTTATTGTGAAATGTATTTCATTTTTTTGCCATGTTTCTTTTAATGTCACTGTAAATAAGTTCCTGTCCAAACCAATACTATCAGCACATACCGACAAATATTTTAGTTTTTTGAGTAGGCTCTGTTTAGTTTATTGAGGCTCTGTCCTCTCAACTAATTACAAAATATTCAGCAAATATTTGAATTTATTACTTATCTCATTCCCACAAATTAGTGCATCTCTTTGTTTAACAAATGGAGTTCACTGCTCTTGCCCTCAAGGTAAAGCATACATTGCAATCTCTCTTTTGCAGACAGTCTGAAAAACCAGCCTTTTCTAAGTGAATCAACAGTTGAAAATGATCTCTGTAAATCAGTAAAGGGAGAGAATTTGCTATGTTGCATCTGGTACCCCCGTATATGGCACAAACAACTCAAAGCTCAATAATTATGTTTAACTGATCCCAATGTATGGTTTAGGGGGTTGTAGTAAGTTTAATAAATTTTTTACATGTTGAAGAATAGCATTCTTTTCTCTGGGACTCAAAAACCTCAGTGACAAAGCAGTATGATATGTAATCTTCTGAAATATATTGATTTCATTCCTTTGTATCACATTTCTGTTGCTTTTAGGAGATATGTTCTCTGAATTCCTTAAGATTTGAATGAAGATTAAATAAAATCTGAAATGTATCAAAGTAAGTAAGCACTAAAAAGAAAGACTGTAGGATCTTTAAATAATAAGATAATAATAATATAAAGATAATAATAAGCTCATTCAAACTATCAAACATCTGGCTTATCGACATGAGGTATTTTCAGAAGTACTTTATATAAGGTGCCTTGATTTTTGTCCTTTTTGATTGTTAAATGCTTTTGAAAGTTTGTTTGTAATAATATTGAAATCAAAATAAGACACATTTAAAAAATTGATTATTCTTTGCGGAAGTCGAAGGGGTTTTTACATTGCTATATTCTGTAGAAAAAGTGCTGGGGAAAATGGCCACCAGCACGAGTCACAAATGAAATTACTTTTAGCAATCATGCATCATTAGATTTTCCCTGCTTAGATTTAAAAAAATATAAAATCCCATCATTATTTAAGAATGAACTCTAAGGTGAGTGAAAGTGTCTTTTCTGTATCCATGGTGTGCATGCAGCAAAATATCCCATGAATTCCTTCCAAAATGGAAACCCACAGCTAGCATGAAATACACAAATTTCATACTTTTCTTCAGAAACAGAACCATTTCCAGAGTGTATTGGAACAGAAGTATAGTGAATATCTGCATTGGTGTCATAAGTAAAAAGAAATTAAAACCTCTCCCACGCAGAGCAACAGATTTTTGCTGATTCAGGAGTCTTCCAGGCATTTCACTTCAGGAAGGGTGAGGAAGAAGTCTGTTACACAGAGTGGACTATCCAATTGGCAAAACTGTTGCCATTTACCTTTTGCCCAAGTTTTGAATATTGAAAGAGAAAGAGAAAGATGAATTACAAAACCTTTTTTTTTCATTTTCACTTTTCTGGTTCTGTTTGTAAAGCAGTTGGCTTTGTAGCACAACAGCTGCGTAACTTCAATACTAGACAGCTTTTTAGTCATCTACTTCTCATCCCAATTATAACTCACTCGTTGATTGACCGAGTGAAGGGGATTTTACCCACTAATCTGTATAGCTTACCAGTAGTAGAAGTGGGATAATGTATATTGATGATGGATTGCAAAGCAGGGTAAGTAATTTTTTCTTCTTTTTTTTGGGGGGGGGAGGTTCAGCATTTTTTTTTTAATATTTATTTTTACATATGAAAATTAACCTCTGGAGCATCTGAAAAAAAATACAAGTTCAAGTCAAATCCACTAAACACTTGGTTAAGACAATAGCAAAACCCCATTGGAAATGTTAAAATGGGTCACTGTAGGATTTCTGAAATGGCATAGGCTGATTTTTCAAGGCATGTAAGGATGAGTCATAAGTTTTCAATCAGTTGTTTTTCCAAGACAGACATAAGAATACTCTGATATCCAGGAACTAATTTAGAAATGCATGTGTATTTTTTCTGGTTTGTATTTCTGAGGGGAGTTGTACTGTGAATAATGGGAAGCTGTTGGATACTCTCCCTGTGGCCGTTTGACAAAAATACTAAGCAAATTGAATGGAAGAAGGCTCTTTTTCAACAAATAATGATTCACCTTTACTATCTACTTAAATAAATTGCAAGAAAAAAAGTAAACTGAATTTGAGAACTCTTCCTTCTGCCTGTGCTATATGAATCGTTCCTCATTTGTTACCAAATTAGCAAATACTTACTGGAAAGAAGAAACTGGCCAGAAAATCAACACAGTCAAATAGTGTTGGGCACGTCACAGGTTACAACTATGTCTCTAGTACATTTGTTCAGTAAATGGGTCAGCTATTTTGCAGCCAGGACCAACCAAGACAAAATGGTGTGTAAGGGAAGAAAAATACTACGTAGCCATTCCACTAAGCATACACGTTGTTTTCAACTTCAGAAAAAGCAGAAATAAGTTATTTCTAAGTCATGCAAGGTGAAACCATAGAAGAAAAGGAAGCATATGTATGAATGGATTAATTATTCAAGACTAAATCATAACCATGTAATCAGTAAAGCAAACAAAAATTTCCTGAGTTTTAAATATTTACATCTTCTGCTAAGATGTATAAGCGGTTGCAACCAAAATATGACTAGGCAACACTTATAAATGCAGTGTACAGATATTTGGTAATAATTAAAGCAATGTTTAATATATATTCCATCATAAATGTAAATTGATACACTGATAATTTTGTGTAACACAAGCACCTCACTGAAAATTCAGTTTTCATATCCCTAACCCATTTGTAGGTATAATGATTCTTTTGTTTTACCAACCCAACTAGCCAATTATCTAGAACAATGAAATTCTATGTATGCATTAAAATTATTTCATTACAGCCATTCACATGTTTTAATTCTAAAACATTAGGCATTCTATCTCAGGATTAACTGAGCTATTGCTGCCAGTGTTGGTTCTTGTCATCCTTTCTGTCTCCTGAAATTCATGCCTAGGAGCGCAAGACACTTTTTTTTTTTTCTTTATTCTGTTACCAAACACTCTTCTGAAAGAATTTCAAGCCCATATGTACTAGTATTAGTGACAAAAGGGAAGGGTGTGTTCTTTACTCTCTGATGAGGGGTATCTGGATTGTGTTACGTGGTTCACCTATCATGTCATGAATATGACATGCCTGTCTGCGCTCTTGAGTGTACATCTGTGGTTGAAGCTGGGCCAGTTATTTTACAAAGTTCATACCAGCAACTTACAGTATATTATCATATCTAAGGGAATCCTGGTGATGCGCAGCCACCTGAATTGTATCTCGAGGATCCTCTGGACCCTGTGAGATGACCTACAGCTGATGAAGCAGCAAAGCAAGCTCAAACAACACGTGAGCAGCAGTGGCAACTGAATGTGTGTTAACAACATTACAGAGCAACAGCAGAAAACACAGGAGCAGATAGAATTTTACTGTTTTATTTACTTTGTTTTCACTCTTCAGGAAACAGAACTAACCGTGTAAAAGGTGGAGTCTTGTTCTGTTTGTATCAGTAAGGACAACAGAAGCACGTTCTGCACATGACTCTTGAAGGTAATTAATGCCAGATTTGGAAGGGTAAACTTCTAACATTGGTCATCCTTTGGAAAGGACTTTTGGCAGCCTGGCAGCTAACTCACTGGTCATCAATACAGTTACTGGAAAGCTGACTCTCCCTTGAACAGTGCTTCAGCTCCTCGCAAGTGTCCCACAAAACTGATTTTTAGCATCGTAAATGCTCAGATTTCCTTCTGGCAACATGTGGCTCTGTGGGAAAGCTTCTGGTTGACCAGATGAAAAGAGGATATACAGCTCAGGAGCTCCCCGTGTTTCAGGGCATAATCATATCTAATTTTGTAATAATACAGCATGTATATAGTGCTTTTGTCCATGGATTTTAAATGCCTGTTAAGCAAGGTTGAAACCTTGATCTTGCTGTACGGGAGGTGAAGTCAGTTGCCTGAAATCACAAAGCTGACCCCGGTAACAACAGATCTAGCAGCAAGTCCCAGTCCCATCATTCTTTTCATCATTTGGTCAAACATGTATTGAAGTTAAAAGCTTCATTCAACATTGTCCCATCACATGTGATATTATACAGACACAAGAGCAGGCTTTAACTGGAGAAGCCACGACCTAAAGATCAGTCACAGGCCATGAGCAGAAAGCTATTAATGTTACTAATACAGATAATAAGCAGAAGCACATATAAAAAATAATTTGGGTGGGATAAAGCCCGTAGAAGAGGGAGCCTGTCACCAGTCTTGTAGGTGTATTGAATAAGGCAGACACTGACAACATTAGTTCCCCAGCAAAGAAACTTTGACCAAAATCATTCAAATGGACTCCTTGAGTTGAAAGACAGGGGAGATTCAGGCCCTACATTGCCTGTGAGAAATACCCAGGCTTCTTTTCCAGATATGGCACTGCCCGATGTGACTTCATACCTTTCTCTGCCTCAGTTTTGTCATCTGCAGAATATGAAGAAGGATGTCAATTCTCTTTACAAAGCACATGGAGATCCGTGGTGGGAAAGCGCTATGTAACTGCAAAATATTCTTAGTATTATAGTATTTATGCAAGGCTTTTCCTTGCACTATTTGAGTGAAACTTCTGCTAGCCCCATCCCAAAGCCCCGTGTGAGTTTTCTTCCACTTGTGTTACTAGAAGTAGCATCTCTGTGCCTTGTCTCACCTTCCCACCTTGCCTGAGACCACCTGGCTGGAGCAGAGATCAAGCGGATAAGTGGGAAGCAGGTTCTGAAAATGGGAGGAGTAAGAGATGTGTGCAAATTCTGGGAATCCACCTCAAAATCCCTACCCCACCTCTTCCCGCCACCTCCCAGTGCCCGCCCCCAGCTTCAGCCACTTCTCCCTTAAACCACTGCCGCCCTGCACTGGGTTGAACATTTTTGGCTGCTGACTGCACAACTCACACCGAGTGGTCGGCAACGGCCAGTGGGACAGACATGATGGTGCTGAGGTTACGCAGCTGGGCTCCCCTGGGGCCTCTCCTCTCCCTGCTCTTTTCGACCAGCCTGGCGGTAAGTGAAGAGACAGTGTTAGAAAACACGTCAGCGTGGAAAGCACTGTCGGAGAAAATTAACTGAAAAACGGTCTTCTTTCTCGTCTTCAGTTCATTGCTACCAGAGAAAACTGCTGCATATTAGATGAACGATTTGTAAGTACCTGAGCAATTTTCTGTTATCTTAAGAGCCTAATTAAAACTTCCCTACACTGATTATTAACTACCATTATCACTTGTAGCTTTGTTTGCTCTTCATTGTTATTTTCACTGTGCTTAAACCTGTTATCTTTTTATAGATGTATATGCTTGGTAAAAACGTAGGGGAGGCTGCACTGTTGACAAAAGCATACAATCAGAAGATGCCACAAGTAACAGCATGCACCGTTTCCTTGCTATGTGTGTGTATGTACACACAGTGTGAAACCAAACTGCCTCTGTAAATTAAAAAACTGCAAAACCTGCCCTTTTTTATCCACAACCATTTGTATAAGCGGTGCCTTAAAGTTCCCCTGCCCAAATATTCTGACCCCCCCCCTTTTTTTTTTTCTCCAGAAACATTGCCAATGATTATTCTTTCCTCTTTAGGGTAGCTACTGCCCAACGACCTGTGGCATTGCAGATTTCTTTAATAAATATCATCTTACTGTGGATAGTGAACTGCAGGAAATGGAGAGACTTTTGCGGCAAATTACGAACTCCACAGGAACAGTAGAACACTTGATTCAGCACATCCAAAGCCTCTATCCTCCAGAGAAGCAGACACTACCAAGTGAGAATAGAAAATAACTACACAACTGGAAAATATAATTTAAGTAGTTTTCTCATTTTTCAGTTTGCCTAATTGCAATAATTTTATACCTTTGTCTGTTTTACAGATACAGTTGAATATTTTACTCAAAAGTCCAAGAAAATAATTGAAGAAATAATCAGATATGAAAACACTATTTTGTCTCATGAAAATACTATACAGTAGGTATCTTCCACCTATTATATCACTTGAAAATCCAAATAATTTTCTTTGTGTTCTTTTATGAAGTTCAGCTAAGGCTCCCTCAGAAAGGTTTTTTGCTCTCATGTGGACCATTGTGTCATTAGTAGCTGCATAGCAAGACACAGAAGAATGAGGATCTGATATTGCATTCTCTGCTCATCTGCACAAGCCATTGATTGTGCAAGAAGTGCAAGATAAGAATGTCAGGAAGCATGACAATATTTTTATTTATGTTTCTTTTGCTGTGCCAGCTACTCCTACAATTTTTTTCATGATATTTGGAGATTTTATTCATATGAGTTTGTGCTTTTATGCAGAGTGTGTGGAATATTTGTACAGTCATTCACTCTGGCTAATTTTGGTGCATATATCCATGAAAATCAGCTCAGTTACAATGATAAAAATTGTAAGTAACTACAAGCTCAGTCGTAGTCTTTTGCAAATTGACACTGAAAATAAAATGGAAAACATCATTAACTTTTATAAATCTTAAGGTTTTTTTGACCTGAATGTAGAAAAATCTCCACTTCTATAACATTATATCAAAGACATTGTAGGCATTCTGACACGTAGAGAAGTTTATTTACAGCATATATGTTTTACAAACGCATCCATAATGAAAGAGGAATAATGTATCAATTACTTCAGGGCAACAAAGAAAAACTTTCCATAGAGTTATATTCATACATAAATTACTGGTTTGAGTTTTGCTGGTTAGAGTCAAGTTTTGCATAGGATTAAGTGTGTGCTTTCCCATTTTGGCTAGTTTCCTCAACTTTAAATACCAGTGCTAATAGAGGCACCCACTTTTACAGGGGTGTATGTAGCAGCATGCTACATAGTTGAGGCATGTGTGCAGGGAAATGTGTCTTACATATTCAGAAACAGTGGAAACAACAAGCCATTTTTATGTCTCTCTGTCCAGACAGTTGACAGATACACATATATTGAACAGCAACAGGATCACACAGCTGAAACAGAAGATTGCCGAGCTTGAGTCACACTGTCAGGAGCCGTGCAGAGACACGGCTGAAATACAGGACACAACTGGAAGAGGTGTGCAAAATGCTTCTTGTATGGTGGAGGGTTAATTCAGTTACAAGTATTGCTAGCCAGCACCACACAGATATTCTTTGCAATCTTAACTGGCATAGATTTCTGTAAAGGCATATAAAATTGCAAGTTATGAAGCCGGTGCTTGGATCAATGTAAGAGCTGGGTAGACACTCTGCAAACAGGGCATTCAGGTGGAACAGACATCTCACTTGCTCCTTTGGCCTTTTTGGCCAAAATTTGATTATCCCAAAATATATGCTAAACATGAGGGATAGAAGAAGAGTTTCTATGGACATAAGACAAAAAGACGGTAATTCATTACCACATTTCTACTGAATGACCTGGAAAAAAGTTAACTATTCCATTAGCTGCAAAAATGCCATTTTTGTTTTTGTAGAAATTAATGCCATGACTGTATTTTACATTTAAGTTGCTTAAGCTGTATGTGAGACTAAATTCCTCCACATTTTACACAAGTCCTGTGACTTTTAGTGGGATTTTATGCCAATTACATTAAAGTATTTGGATCAAATAGCTAACTTTGCAACAATGACATTTAGATGAGTTGTATTTCTTGCACTAAGAAAGTTACAATATCAAATAAATGTGAGGATTGAAGTGTACCTAGATTAATAATGATTGCCTGAATATCTTTACTTCAGATTGTCAAGACATTGCAAATAAAGGTGCCAGAAAAAGTGGTCTTTACTTTATCAAGCCTCAAAAAGCCAAGCAGTCGTTCCTAGTCTACTGTGAGATTGACTCCTATGGCAACGGCTGGACAGTATTACAGAGGGTATGCCACTTACGTATTATTACCATGAGCAAGCTTATTGCATCAGCACTGTTTTTATTTAGCTACATAAGATACCTACCTTTTTGATTGAGGTTTTTGTTTTGTTTTGTTTTGTTTTGTTTTGTTTTGTTTTCTCCAGAGACTGGACGGGAGTGAGGACTTCAAGAGAAATTGGATTCAGTACAAGGAAGGATTTGGACATCTCTCTCCAGACGACACCACTGAGTTCTGGCTGGGCAATGAAAAGATTCATTTAATAACTACACAGTCCACTCTGCCATACACCCTACGAGTAGAACTGGAGGACTGGAGTGGCAAAAAAGGGTACTTGCTCGTGATGCTTCTGAAAATGACAGCTTGTCAGTTTGTACAGCTCTCTGAAAAAATGATGATCCCTTAGACCTGCTAACATGCATAAGACACTGCATTATCACCATGTGTCACTTGCTGCCAGGCACACATGCATGTCTGAAGACAATGTGCTGGCAGCTCTAGTTTTTTGGCAGAAGGAATCTGTTTCTTCTCTTCAAGTTTCTTCACATCTTCTGCATCTTATAGATGATCACTGTAGGCCTCTTCCAACTGAACTGTTCTGTTCTGTTCTATGTATTCCATTCTCCAGGAGGTCTTATTGTTCTTGCTATTTCTTGAGACATCTGCTCTTTCCTCCCACCAAGAATTTCCTCATGACCTAGAGTAAGCGTAAGCATCATGAACCTGGTATATATATATGTGTATTTATATAATATAGATCTTTCATACATCACAGAAGACTAGTAGTCAGAAAACATGTCTGATGCTGGAGCACAAAAGTTGGTTGGATGTATATCATTGAACTGAGGCACAAAGTCATGCAAAACCAATTCCTTTTCAAATGCTAGAATGCCATAAATGCCTTTTCTGCAGTGCTTACACCTATGTATTTTTCATTTGTGCATGTATTGGGAATGCAGCATGCTCATATTCACTGTTATCCCTTCTTAACAGCACTGCTGACTATGCTGTATTCAAAGTGGGAAGTGAAGAAGACAAGTATCGACTGACTTATGCCTACTTTATTGGCGGTGAAGCTGGGAATGCCTTGGATGGCTTTGATTTTGGAGATGATCCAAGTGACAAGTCCTTTACTTCTCATAATGGCATGCAGTTCAGTACCTATGATAACGACAATGATCGGTTTGCTGGCAACTGTGCTGAGCAAGATGGATCTGGTTGGTGGATGAACAGATGTCACGCTGGCCACCTCAATGGCAAATATTATATAGGTAAAGTATCTTCTAAATGCCTATAACCCAGGACACCACATTTCAGTGGCAAAGAAAAATGGGTGTCTTTAGTTGAGTATGTTTTACCCTCTGTTTTTTCCAAAGCTGGCTTAGCCCATTCTTTGTAATAACTGAAAACACCAACAAGGGAACTTGTGTCTGCTCTCCAGCCCAAAGTGGGAGAATTAGTCCTGAGAGAAGCAAACTGGGGGGGAGAAGGGCAGCGAGCAGGGCCTGTTAGCATGTCCAGAGATGCCATGGCAGTGTTAGTACCAGAAAAATGTATAGACACGTTTACTGCTTTAGAAAGAAACTAAGTGTTTTGCTCCAACTGATATTTTTTAGATGGTGTGTACACATCAAAAGATGCTGGTCCATCTGGATATGACAATGGCATTATCTGGGCAACCTGGCGTGACCGGTGGTACTCCATGAAGAAAACTGCAATGAAAATCATCCCATTCAACAGACTGTCAGTA
>VZTO01020876.1:816-13058 GCA_013400615.1 Syrrhaptes paradoxus
GGTGTCCATAGAGCAGTGACAGAAGTCTGAGTAGCCAGTTGGGAACTGGAAATTCTTACTGCTGAGAAGAAATAAGATATAGCTGACATTGCAAATACATGGTGAGATGATTTATGCAAGTGGAATTTAAAAATAATTAGATAAAACATGTTTAAAAAAAAGGACAAGGTAAAGAAGTGAGGGTGGCACGCTTTGTAGAGAGAGGATTATCTGTGTTAGCACTATTGTCTGGAAAGAAAAGTTGTATTGTTCTCAGTGACTTCAGTTTTAAAGACCTATGGTGGAGTTTATATGCAGTTTGTAGTAAAACATCATTAAAGTTTCTAAAAATGATAGATGATCATTATCTAACACAAAAGGTATTGAACCAAGCATAAGGTAATTCTATTTTGAGCCTCATTACATTGAATAAAGATGAACAGATCAGTGGATCTAATTACATTCATTACAGGAAAACAGAGGACAGTGATATATATACTCGGTACTTCAAAAGAGTGAATTTTACAAACATGGAGAAAATTATGAGAGATAATTGATTATGAAGAATAAATACAGACAGCAATTTTAGAAAGCAATTTGAAAGTTGTTTAACAAGAATTTATGAGATATCCAGAAGCTACATCTCATAATTGAGAAATAGTGTGCCTATGTGTTAAAACCCCTCCTACTTCAGGTGCGAAGTGAATGTACCAATTAAAATTTAAAAAAATTAAAAATAACAACAGGGAGAAACGGAGGGTGAGAGTAATCATTGTAAATTATATATTATGAAGTGTAGCAAAGACATACAGGAACCCAAAGACAATAAGAAAGAACGTCTCCCAGGGATTAGGACAGTGAGAAAACAATTTTTAGGAATTAGGAAAAAAAGATTTAGTGTAAAAATTTGAAACAAAAATACAGAGGACAGTATCTATAAAACATGCAGATAAGGAAAGCAACAGTACTGTGAAATTCAGGAATTTTGCCTAGTATTTATGAGACATGAGACAAAACAATGAGGCAAAAGATCCGAAACCGCATCCACTCCAAAAGCATATAGAAGGTAAATCCAAAATCTGTTTGTCATCACTAGCCAAGATGAACCCCAGATACATTGTGAGCACTTGACTGCTGGCATCCCTTGTCCTTGATGCATGCAAATGATCCTGGCCAAGGCACTGGGACACACACCCCGTTGCTGTTGAGTATACAGATGTGAGAGCAGGTAAAATCAACCTAGAGATCACCTTCCTCTTCTCTGAGATCTCTCACTGAATTCCTACATTAGCAGTAGAGGGAGGTTCTACAATTGTTCTTATCTCTTAAAAAAGATGCAGCTGTTCATAAGTAGTCTCTGTAGCGAATCAAGAGGATAGGCTCATAGCACAGGAGAACAGTGGACTATTTTGTGATTTTTCAGGATGATATTCTGCATAAGACCTTTAAAACCTAACTCTCAGAATTTCTAACCTGTGTACTTACACTCCATTGTGCACATATTGTCTTGCCCAGCAAGAGAAACAGGCATCTCTGAAAGGAAATTGGTCTCAGTTCTTCTAATGACCTGTCTTAAACAGATGTGAATTACAAATTGAGGTGCCTGTTTTTTCCAAGCTTAGACTGGGAAGATTAAATATTAGATAACTGCATTTACTATTTAAAATAGATGTTAATATGTATCTCATTAATATTTTGAAAGCAGAATACCCAGCAAGTTTGCTCATGGGAGACATAACAGAAGATACATCTGACCTGGTAATACTCTTACACAATCACTATTAAGTGTGGAAATTTCAGAAGACTGGGGCTATCATTCCAATATTTAAAAAGCCAGTTAAATCCTGACTGATGAAACTTGGCAACAATTCTGAGAAAAAGAATGTAATTGTTAGTACAGTTTTTAATTGACACAGAATAAAAACTAGGAATATAATTAGCGTCAATCATTATGGTTTTGGAGAAAAGAATCATTACAGTCCTTATTAAACACAACATATAATTCTTTGATGAGATTGTAATATAGGCAGTGAAAGATAAACAATATATTTCGACTTTTAAAAGGGTTTTTGACATATTAATACACAAAATTCTGATATAAAAATTAGTGCAAGAATACAATTAATATTAAATGGATTAAAAACTGCCCAAGAGACAGATCCCAAAAGAGTAACTGTCAATGTGGGTCTATTGTCACAGGAATTAGTTTCTAGCAGAGTTAGGAGGTTATCTAGTAGAATCTAGTAGAATAATTGTATTATTCAATGTAGTCAACAGTGATCTGGAAGAAAATATAAAATCACCATTGATCACTGTGGAAAGGAAAAAGAACACAGAGGTCAACAAGTAATTAGCTCTGTTATCATGGCATGAGATTAAGGGATTTGCTATATTTTTTAATTTAGTGCTAATAAAGTTGTATCTTTGTATAAATACCACAGCAACACAGGCTTGTGTTGGTTCAGGAAAATGATATCTTTTAAATGACAACATATGCTAAACAACATAATGAAATATTTTGTGAAAGTGTACTGAAAAGCAGGGTTCTTGAATTTCTCCCTACTCTTACAAGAAGATCAAGGAAGGAAGCTTTCCTGTATAGCTGCTATCCTAACCCATGTTCATGTAGGAATCAAATACACAGTCTGCAAAATAGCTAGGCTTAAATGAACCGTTCCAGTGGAGTAACTACAGATGGTAAGAAAGGCAATCAGAGCTAATTCAGCAGTCTGGCATATTAACATGTATTCTGCATTACAGGAAAGCTGTGCTAACTGAATAATTTTCAGTTAAATTCTTCTTAATTTCTTAATTTTTTTTTTCCTTGTGACTAAGTCTTAAGGTTAAATCTTTCTCTCTCTTGTTTGTTTGGTTGGTTGGTTTTTGGGGGGTTTTTTTAGCATTACATTTTACTCCATTTTATTTCATTGTCTTTTGAAATGTCTCAACTCTGACCATAACCTGATCTTGTTTACTTTTTAATGATCTTTCAATCTGCTTTGTTTTTTGAAATATCATATTTCAGATTAAAACAGTTTATGAAATGAAGCATTTTACCTGGGACTAAAATGTCTTAAAACTGAACATTAAGGAATTTTGATATTTTCTCAGAGTGCTTGACTGTGTTCATTTATGCATTTTTCTAAACACATTTTATTCCTTTGGGAGGTACTTGCCCTCAGGTGAAGTAGTGTCAAACAGTGGTATGGTAGCAGAAGGCCCACTTTTTGCATTCTACACTAATCCAGATATCAATCTTTTTAAACAAGCAGCCAGCCTTGCTGGTGTGGGAAACACCTTGCTGGTATGTAGCTCAAATATTGCAGTCAAACCATGGACAAATGCAAAAAGGTTTTAATGTGCAGATGTAATTTGAAAATCCCGATCTACTTGTTTTGTATTGTAGGTGGATGGGTAGCTTCCTGTGGTATCTGTCATATCTGTTTGCTTCTGCTTGGGGGTATTCTGACAAGGTGAATGAATAGCTTCTAGCTGAGACTGACCTTTCCTTGCATGCCCTTTCTGCTCTTGTCCTTCCATTTCTTCAATGATCACCAGTTCAGCTCCCAGTCCTTTCTTCTTTCTAGGCCCAGCTGCCTATGGCTAAGTCTGCTCTGGATGTCTGACAAGGACCCGCATTCAGGCACGTATATTCACTCATTAGCAATGAACAGTCCACTTCCATCCTCAGTCAAGGGTGAAAATACCCAAGTCTTGTAAACAGTTGGAAATAAAACCACTCAGACAGGAACACTTCCCAGACAGAATGCTGAAACTGAGCTGGGAGGCAATTTAAGAAACAGCACCTCTTGCTGCTCATTTTTAATTGATGCCTCACAGCTAAAGCTGTCTGTGCCATAATTTGGACATGAGAACACAGAATCAGAGAGTAAGTAAGTGCTGGGGCCAGGCTGGACCAAATGTGCATTGACAAATGGTGTAGGCATTACCTGTGTCCCTCTTCCACCAGCAAAGAATCAGTGAAATGTTCACACGCTCTGTGTACCTTCTTTTTACACTTGCTCCTCATGAGAGGGGCACAAAAGCCACCTTCAGCAACATTCATGACAGGATTTATTTATGGAAGAGGAATTTTCCACGGCTAAGTCACTTCAAGCAATGCTCTTAAGGTTGCTGAGCAGCTTTAAACAAGAGAACACGGCTTTATGTCTGTACAGTTACATTACATTGACAGCAAAATAAGTGCTTATTGAAGTTATCTTTTCCTTTGAAACTAAACTATTTAAACTTGGTGACGTTCAGGAAATGGTCCTAACAGAAAGTATTGCTTTTAGAAAAGTAAGAACAGAAGATCAAATTCAAAAATCACTTTTGAAGTCTAAAAAAGGGTCTTTTGTTCTTTGAGTTCTCATGGCCATCACTAACATTTTTAGCTATTTTGTAGAAATTTGACAATGTGATGATACATGAAACCTTTTATTTCTTTTTTTTTTTTTGTAATGGAAAAACTGTTGGTGAAAGGCAGGAAAAAACATCAGCATTTTACCTCGTACATACTTACTGTATTGGCATTTTCAGAGTTCTCCCATTTCTCTCTACTAGACATGCTCTGTATCTAAAAAGCTGCAAAACCGGTTATGTCCACAATGTTTGCTTTTTGTGCTGGTTTCAGCTGAAACTGAAAGCTGAAGTTTACAAACACTGGGAAAAAGATGTCAAAGACATCAGCTGAAAGGAAAACTTACAGTTTCTGTAGAAAGGTTCAAATTAGAAATTATAAACTTTAATTTTTGCGATCACCAATGCATAATTTTAAGAAAGAATATATATATAGTGCAAAAACGGGTTTCATAGAGTCATAGAATTGTACAATGACTTGGGGTGGAAGGGACCTTAAATATCATGATGTTCCAACTCCCCTTCCATGGGCAGGGACACCCTCCACTAGACCAGGTTGCTCAAAGCCTCATCCAGCCTGGCCTTGAACACCTCCAGGGATGGGGCATCCACAACTTCCCTGGGCAACCTGTTCCAGTGTCTCACCACCCTCACAGTAAAATTTTTTTTCCTAATATCTAATCTAAATTTACCCTCTTTCAGCTTGAAGCTGTTAACCTGATAAAGAGTATCCTTCCCCCATCTATCCCATAAGCCCCTTTTAAGTACTGGAAGGCTGCTACAAGGTCCCTCCCAGAGCCTTCTCTTCTCCAGGCTGAACACCACCAACTCTCTCAACCTGTCCTCATCCAAGAGCTGCTCCAGCCTTCTGATCATCTTTGTGGCCTTCCTCTGGACTCACTCCAGCAGGTCCATTTCCCTCTTATTCTGGGGGCCCCAGAGATGGATGCAGGACTCCAGGTGGTGTCTCATGAGAGCAGAATAGAGGGGGAGAACCACCTTCTTCAACCTGTCTGTTTAATGAGGTCTGAATTCGGAAGATGAAAAAAAAAAAAAAACCAACCCCCCAAAAGCCACCTCTATCGTTCTGTGGTCTGTGTTAGGTACCAGATAAAATTATTTGATATAAACAACAACAACAAGGAGATGATAGAGGTTAGAATTATGTTATGCTCTGATTAAAGTAACAATTAAGCATGGAAAAGCAGACACCTGTGGGGGCGACTCTAAATGCATGTCTAATGTGATAACATCTCTGAAAGACTTATGCTTTGGTTTAAGTTGAGGCTAGTCATATCAACATTAATTGACTAAATTCAGCAGGGGAAGCCACTGTGTGGGTAAGGCCTGTGCTGACACCTGCCTGAGGTTTAATTATACAATAACCTTTTGGGTCATCAGATACCATTTGAACTCCCAAATTGAGGTTAAGGGGCACAATAATAATGCTGTGAGTATGGAACAAATTAGATAAGCTTGCTCCAAACTGCGAGGAAGTGAAAAAACATCATTGTTCCAATGTTAATATGGAAGATGGCTTTGTGGCTTTTATCTTTCTGATTTTTTTCAAAGACTTGGTCTATTTGTGATGCTTTTAAACTCAATATGTTATGTAAATATTCTCCAAGGATAGTTTTCATAGGAAAGAAATCACATTTTGTTTTTTAGGCAGCTGTCTAACTTGCCAGTCAGTGAAAGCCATGATTAAAAATGGCATGGTACCAAAAGTTACTCTTACACGTGTGCTACCTGCAGTCTGGACACAGCCAGATATCTAGCCTTTTCAAGAAAGTAGACTTAGATGGCAGAAACGGCAGAATTTTGAACACTGCTGTGAAGTTCACATATAAAAGAAAACCTAATTACACTGCAAGCTAATTGGGTCATGAGACCTGTATTAGAATGGAGCTAAGCCATTGGAGTTGGGAGATTTGAGAGGCTGAAGTACCACAAGCTATGTAGTTGTACGTCTCAGGTCCTAAATGAAATGGCACTTGTGACTCATCCAAAACCATTGCTCTAAATGAAGTAATTGACAACAACTAAAAAAGGTAACTAGTCAATAACTTTATTATTATTTCAGTAGTAATAAATGAGGCACTTCTGTTGCAGTACATAAAGGCATAGAGCTTTTTAATGGAAATGTATTGGGACATATATTTAATATGATTCTTCCAGCTCTAATTCAGCTGAAAGCTGAAGGTATCCTCATCTAGAGTGAAGCCAGCTGAAATACGCAGTGTTGCTTGTTCATTTGATGGGCACTCTACTTTTCTCATTGACTTAGAGAAAAAAATACTGGTCTAATTTAAGGACTTCTAATCTTTCTTTTCTGGTTGATGCTCATCCCACAGTCTGCCCCAAAAGGACTGCTATTTTGTGACTGGAAGAAAAGGATAATACTTTTTATACATTGATGATTATTTAGTGTTTGAAAAATTACTTCTCCTCACAGCCCTCTATAGATCAGGCCTGGGAGTACTTGTATCAATTACAATGGAGGGGGGGGGGGGAGGGGTGCTAGGTATAAACCCTACAAAGCTGAGACAGGCAACCACCTTTTAGATGAGCTCCGGCGGAGCTGGGCTCCTAAACTGCCCTCACAGAAACTGTCTGCTGAATATAAAACCTCAGGGAATTGATAGCAAACACCAAAGACAAAAGCATGCCAGAAACAGTTGCCACAATTGTGGATGGAAAATTCTAAAATTAAGATTTAGACTGTTAAACACACCTCTTCTGCTTTGGTTCCTGGAGGTAGTCTGTGGCACTACCCACTCAGGAAGTGAGAGAAGAAGGGTGGGTCACCCCTTCTGTGAGGAGACCTGTTTCTGTCAGAGGTCCATGGATTTTGCAGAGCAGATGGGGTTGTTCAGGTTTGGTTAGAAAGAGTTTAGATGGTTTTGATACAAATCAAGTCTTTCTGTCAGCCAGAATAGCAAACATGAGCACAAATGTTCATATTTCATCATGTCATCAGTGCTATAATGAATACTGGAGTAAAAATTTATGTAGAACTAGTTAACTGTATTTTGTTTCCTCCCTATCTTTCTTCATCCATCAAGAACAAAAACGCCTGACCAGTAGGACTAATGTGCATTGCTTAATTTCAGCTTTGTAACATAAAAAGAGAAATGTCACAGAGGCATCTTTTCTAAGCTGGATCTTTTTATGAATAACTATTGTTCAAGGGGTTTGTTGGTTTTGTGTTTATGGAAATTAAACCATGTAAAAGTGCTGTTTGTCCTTGAATATAAAGAAGAAGGAAAGGAAAAGACAAAGAAATGCACACAGGGTTCTGTGAAAATAAAATGTCACTTTTTTTATTGGACAAAACAAGTATAATTCTGTGCCTTTCAGAAACTGCTTAGAGAAAAGTATGTCTACATTTTACATGTGTTTTTAAACACCTAAATAAATTTGCGCAATCTAGAATCTCAACCGTGAGAAGAATCGCTTAGCAGTGGACTTAACAAGAGCAAAGGTTGCACGAGGCATACAGAAGCCATAGAGGAAACACAAGCGAAGTCTGATGTCTCTCTAATGCCATTTGCCTTTCAAAGGTGTGTCAGTTTTTAGACTGGAGAGAATTGTTGTTACTGGATTTATCTGCAGTGCTATTTTTAATCTGAATGAAACTTGTACAGATGATGCTTAATTTTACTGATATTGAACCTGTTTCATTAATATGCATGTTGACTGAATAACTGCCTATGAACCTTCTAAAATGTGCTTCTAATCACATTAGCATTAAATATTAACTAGGAACCTGACTCTGTCATTCAGTCACATTCTCATTTTCCTAGCTTATCATTACTTGTATGTCAATAGGAGAAGGTTTTTTGTTGATAATTTCATTTATCATAAATAAACACATTTCTCATTATTGTTACTTACTTAGCTGAATGTGGGAGTACTTCCACCATGCAGTTAGGTGAAAGCAATGTTCCATGGAGGGCAGGTTTGGGAGCGTGGCTTCTAGTAAACATTTTGCCTCAGGGTTTTTGTGCGACCTTTTCTTTCTCTTTTTCCTTTTCAGGGAATATTTGTCCTAGGATTGCCATATGCTCTTCTCCACAGTGGATACAGTGGTCTGTTTCTTATTATCTTGTCTGCAGCATTATGCTGTTACACAGGCAAAATTCTCATCGCTTGCCTGTATGAAGAAAATGAAGATGGGCAGCTCATAAGAGTGAGAGACACGTATGAAGATATTGCGAATGCCTGCTGCAAAAAGCTATCTCGCAAACTAGGTGGCATAGTTGTCAATGTAACCCAAGTGATGGAACTGATCATGACATGTACTTTGTATCTGGTTGTTAGTGGGAACTTGCTGTCACATAGTTTTCCATATGTACCAGTGACTGAGAAAATTTGGTCTGTAATTGCATTTGTTACAGTGCTGCCTTGTGTATTTATCAAGACTCTCAAAAATGTTTCCAAACTCAGCCAGCTTTGCTCCTTGGTCCATTTCATTATCATCCTCGTAGTGATGACTTACTGTCTCGCACAAATCCACCAGTGGTCCTGGGCAAAATTCAGACTCTTCACTGAGTTTGAGGACTTCCTGGTCTCTGTAGGGGTGATCATTTTCAGTTACACTTCGCAAATATTTCTTCCCACACTTGAAGGTAACATGAAAAACCCAGAGGAATTTAGATGCATGCTGAATTGGACTCACTTTTTTGCTTGTGTCTTGAAAACAACCTTTGCTCTGACTACATTCTTGACCTGGGGTGATGAGACAAAGGAAGTTATTACTGACAACCTGCCATCATTTCTTCAAACCCTAGTGAATTTGTGGCTCTTAACCAAGGCCCTTCTTTCTTACCCTTTGCCCTTCTTTGCAGCCACAGAAATTGTGTACGCTTGTATTTCTAGAGGCCCCCATTCCAATTACAGATCTCCACTATTTGCTCTGGGTGTAAGAGGTTCATTTCTCCTGCTAACTCTGTTGATGGCCATGTTCATACCACATTTTGCCCTGTTGATGGGTTTAACAGGTAGCGTAACAGGTGCTGCTATGACTTTTCTTCTTCCTTCTCTCTTCCATTTAAAACTTAAATGGAAAAAACTATCCTTCTTAGAGAAATGTGCAGATATCTCTGTTTTTATTTTGGGTTTTCTTTGTAGCCTTGCAGGCATAGTTTGCTCAATAAAAGGGCTGCTTGAAGTATTTGGAGGAGTGTAAAAAGATTTCCTGAAAGCCAAATAAGGCCCAAACCTTGTAAATGCTTTTACCTTGTTAGTCAGTATGTAACAGATTTTGTCACTAGGTAAAATTAAACATATGCTTAAATGTTAGCAGGATCAGGGCTTTAACTGTAAAAGTATGTGGCTCTATAGCCAAAAAACACAAAATTAGTCCTATTTAAAATGTTGAGAGGAAAGAAGGTGTTGGAGATGGTTTAGCATGAAAATAATTTTAAACTAATCCTGTATGGTTTTGTTTGTAATTTACATGCACATCCTAAGTGCAAGTGATTCCACCAGTTTAACCAGAATTTCTCACAGGTTAGATACCATTCGGTCTCAAGCTATCAAATCTAGTTTACAGGATATGATAGAGTTCAAGAGAGCTACCATTGCAAAAAGACGAAACACAATTTCACATTATTGGCAGAATGTAATTCAACATGCGAGCAGATCAGTGAAGTTCATTTCTGGTGTAAGGCAAGTTCTACTACTTGTTTTTCAAGTGAGCAGGCAAAAAAGAGAACTCAGTTTACAGCAGCTTTGAAAGTCTGCTTTTATAATGGATT
The DNA here is from genome assembly GCA_013400615.1 of Syrrhaptes paradoxus. Classification (NCBI taxonomy): domain Eukaryota; kingdom Metazoa; phylum Chordata; class Aves; order Pterocliformes; family Pteroclidae; genus Syrrhaptes; species Syrrhaptes paradoxus. Next base: position 10,917 of record VZTO01020876.1, read on the forward strand.
CAAATGGGAATGCAGTCAGAGTAGAATGGGCATTCTAACAGCTCACAGTTATGGAAAAGGGAATTTGTTCTGAAAGAAGCGATAGCGGATGACTGCAGCTTTTCTGCAAGTCTAATTCCTAAGATTCATGCCTCTGTAATGCAATTATTCTATTGGTTGGGTTACAAGAAGTCTCACTGTTGGCCTGAAAAAGTTAATATGCCATTCACTTTCCCTCTTAGGTAGGAAACTTCTTTGATCTTTGTATTTTGTCTGAAGATATTAAAAGCTTAGTGAAGTAAATCAAGTTCAATAAACAGACACACTGTTAGCTTCCTTATGACTTGCTAGATCTTCAGCTTTAAAAGATAATGGCTTAATAAAAAGATCAACATTACAATGTATTTCACATTAGTGATAAAACATTTTGACAAGAAATAATCTAATGAGAGTACTCTAATGAATACGTATCATCTTATTGCACTAAATCTATGTTATATTAGGTAATTGAAGTAATTATTTGAAAGAAGAAAGTTTACATTTTTGTTATGAACAATTTCATGCAACCTTTTACTGCATCATGAAAAAGTCTTTGCATGTCAACATAAGACTGGATTACAGACTAAAAAGCCTAGTAGTAACTGCTTAACAAAACTATTTATGTAGTATCTTAGCATTAATGCTTCTGTCTTGNTATGCTATGGTATGATATGCTATGGTGTGGTACGGAATGGTATCTTGTGGTATGGTGTGGTATGTTATGGTGTGGTGAGGTATGGTATTTTTAAGGAGTCTTTCTATCTTTATGTAGAATGTCAAAAATACATTACTCATTGAAGAACTTGAAAGCTTGTTATTACCCCTATGACACAGTCAGAAGGATATTATTACTTGGATGATGTCACTGAAAGGGTATAATTACTTTTTGTGTGGAGAAATTTCACATATAAACAAACATGCAGGAACAGTATTTGTTCTATTTGTCCTACATAAATCTCTGAGGACAGGGGGAGGTTGTCCAAAGAGTTTGGTAAAATTCTTTCATCTACTTTACTTACAAACTCCCACAAACAATTAAACATTTTTTCCCATCTCAAACTTTTATTTAATGTGTTTTGTCTTTAACACTTCAGAAATTCTTGGAATTACCTCAATGCATTTGCTGTTGAGGAAAACTTAGAATTCTACAGGATAAGCTGTTTATTTGTGTAGCAGTTTCAGGAACCCCTGCCTCATCAGTGTGATTCAAAACTGGCCTTAGTTGGACTTCCTTCCTTTTCAAGAAGCCAATGCCTATTCCTTTCAAGCCAGAGATGGTCATTCCCTCCTACAGTCATGGTCTCTCAGTTATGCAATCGCTTTCCTACAGGAGAAGATGATTCATGTTTCATGAGACAGGTACTATCATTGTCCTTATTTAATCACCATTTACTTTACATAATCTCAGTTAACATCAGCGAACAACAAGGACTATGATTAGCAAGGAAATATAACTGTAAATGCACAAAGGTGAAAGGAAAGTCATTGAAGTGCAAGGCCTCGAGAAGTCACTTAGCAGAGGCCACAAGAATAAGAGAGAAAACATCGTTCAATATTCCCTTTTTGTGACCAGCATTCAGCAATTTTGAAGTGTGCCATTGTTAAGGGACACAAAGGCTGTATGAGCTACCTTTTAAAGCCATGGCCAGACATCCTCAGGAGAAACCATGTTCTGGGGTCAATATTAAATGAACCTTTAAACTCGGAAAGGCAGAGATATACACCCTACGGTTCAAGCCTGAATGTCGTGCTCAGCACATGATAAGGACGAAAATAAATATTTGTGATATAAAGCTGACTCGTATTTCATTTCCTAAAACATATTATTGCGTATTTTCAGACATAGACTTATTTCTAAATACTTTCCAATGGCCAAATTCTATTAATGATATTCATAAAATATTTGCAGCTGCCTATATTAGACATTAAAATACCATCCATAGAATATGTTCAGAGAATCTAGAAAGGTGGTATTACTATCAATTACGAACCAGGAGGTACTGTATTTATTTGTATAATGACTGTTGGGAATTTTTGTCACTAAATTTATACTACCAGTCATCGGAACTACTGAAGCTAGAAAAACAAAAGACTGACTAAATATTAATCTATTATTTTGACCAC
>VZTO01020880.1:0-21665 GCA_013400615.1 Syrrhaptes paradoxus
ATTCTGTGATTCTGTGAAAAGCTCCATCGTGGTCTCAGCTGTGAATCTCAGGACTGCCTTCAAAACAAAGCAGAACAAAGAGCCCAAAAACTATGGGTAGCATTGGAATAAGGGGTTTTTAATTCAAAAGAAGGTAATAGATTTGGTAATGGTTTATTTGTGGCATTACAAGTTCTCTTTGAGAGACAATATGAAAAGAGGGGAAAAAATGCTTTAAAAGGGACATTTAAGGGCAGTTACAGGAAAATCTAGGGAAATAAGGGAAATGGTGATAAATAAAGAACCACCTTAAAAAATATAAGACATGCACTGGAAGGCAAGTTTCCCTTCTTTAAGCCCCTCCTAGTAAACAGTGTCACTGAAAGCTGAAAGCCCCTGTACCTCCTAATACAAAAGCTCTTACATATGAATATATGTTTATTATTTAACTGCCTTAAATTCAAAAAGAAAAGAGAGGGGGAAAAAAAGACGACTTTCAACCCCAATCTACGCCTTTGAGATACACAGGGACACTATCACATAATTTTCCCATGGTCATTAGTGTTGGCATACATTTTGCTCTTCCAGAGAGGGAACATTAACAGCTTCTCCTGACCCAGGCTGCTTTCCGAAGGCTCCCTTGAAACAACAGGAGGAGAACGGCCCCCAGGCGCTTCCATCCCCCTGCAAAGACTATCAGTTTGCATTAGTCACAGCAAACCTCCTCCCATCGCCCAGCTTTTGCAGGGTCCTTAGCTGCTGGGCTGAGGCTGCTCCGCTCTTATCTCTTTGGTTTGCCAACAAAAGAAATTATAGGTGACTGACAGGCAGGACCACACTCCGTAGGGTTTGGGTTTTTTTTTTTAAAAGAGACTTTGTTTGTCCCCTGGAATTGCAGCCATCAAGCTTTAGCCCACAAATCCCAGAAACACGGAGAGCCTGTTTCTAAATCTGAAAGGCAAGCGTGAAAGCTTCATTATGAGAAGTGGAGATTTTTTGAGTATTTCATAATTTTGAAAGCTATTTCTTAGGAGGCTATAGGAAGTACAGCTTTAAACTTCATGCCTGATACTCTAAAATTGACATATTTAAAAAAATGTGCTGCTTCTTTCTTTTTTTTTTTCATCAAAAAAGAGGAGAGACAGCAGTGAGAGCAAGATCCATGCATATTTTCTAAGAAGTGCCTTTTCCAAAAGTAAATTTTCCAGTTTTTATGTTTAAAAGCACTTTGAGAGCTTCCCACAGCACAGAGCTGCTAAAGCCAGTTCCCAAGCTCATTGCCTTTAGGCACCTTGCTCAGGCCTGTGCTGCTTATTTAGTTTTCATTTCAAAGCCTGTTATTTCCAACAGCACAACCTTTTCACTGGGGTGGATGTGGTGACACTGAGAAGGCTGGTCATGCTTTAGCAGGTATTAGTTAACATCCATTAATGTAACTTCTAACTTAGACCAGGTACTAACATTTGTTCTTAATCATATTTGAATTTAAGATAAGGAAAATTGTGCTATATTATAAACCAGGGTTTGTTATAGCACTAATGCTAAACAGTAAAACGTGTTGCTAACAGTGGTTTCAGAGTAAGTACAGAATGACAGCAAAGACAAAATGTGAAGTTTGTTTCTGGGGGGGGGGTGTTTTGAACCAATAATGGGATATAGGAAGATGATGTCTCCTCTTCCAAGCCAGTAGTTTCAGTCTATTCTGTGAGAGGATCACTTTATCAACGCCAAAGTGTATATACTTATCTATATGTGTCAAAGGAAATACTTTAAAATCCATATATTGTTGTGAGATTAATTCAAAGCACATAAATTTTGACAGTTTTACAACCTGCTATGGATATGGAAGAAATGTGGACAATTAAGTAAACAGCACCCAGAATAACACAGGCAACAGCAGCAGAGAGCCCACAGACAGCACTGGGAAAAGAGAAGGGGAAAAAAAAAAAAGAGGGGGAAAAAATCCCCAAGTTTATAGCAATTTCTGTTGTATAGAATCATAGAATCATAGAATGGTTTGGGCTGAAACGGACCTTAGAGATCATCTAGTTCCAACCCCCTGCCATGGGCAGGGACACCCTCCACTAGCCCAGGTTGCTCAAAGCCTCATCCAGCCTGGCCTTGAACCCCTCCAGGGATGGGGCATCCACAGCTTCCCTGGGCAACCTGTTCCAGTGCCTCACCACCCTCACAGTAAAGAATTTCTTCCTGATATCTAATCTAAATCTCTTTCTGCTAGAAGACATTATCCCTAGTCCTGTTGCTACACTCCCTGATAAAGAGTGTCTCCCCATCTCTCCTTTAGGCCCCCTTTAAACACTAGAAGGCTGCTATAAGGTCTTCCCAGAATATATGTTTATAAAGTATATGTTTGTCTATCTACACATATGTATATATTTTAAAGTATCTATTTATACATATACACTTTATAAGTATACATTTATAAAGTAATTACCTTCACATAGCTAGCCAAGTCAGGAAAAGGCGCTGAGTAAATTGCAAAGAAAAGGGAGGAGGAATCACATTTTTTAAAGTCTGCAAGTCTAGGCTCCATTTCAAAACATTTTCAACTTCAAGCAAATGAGGCCAACGTACAGATAGTGCAGGAGGGAAAAAGCTGAGAAGCAGCGCCTTGGCTGCATCAAAATCCATCTAGCATCTGTGCTTAAGGCTCATTCTTGGACCTACCTGAGTGGTTATTTAGACTCGCAGCAGCAATGCTCAAGCTGTTTTGATTTGCAAGATGCTAATATGGGCTCAGGGGTTTGGTTATGGTTTCCAGTCTCACAAATTTAAACCTGTCCACAGCAGCCTCACTTCTGACAGTTGCCTTTGGCTGGCCTCTTGGAGAATGACCAGCCGTGGACCACAGGCTGAGGCTGCCTGCTGCAGGGTAAGTCTCCAGACACAGAGAAGGGCCGGATGAGCAGCTGAGACATCCATCAAGTAGTAGCAAAACCACTTTAATTCACACATAATGACGCTAAATCACTCATCACTACCATGCAAATGCTTAGGTGTATTTCTTGCATTGATTTTAGTGGAAGAAGGCAGCAATTCCTAGAACACTAACATTTCTAGACAGCTGTGGTTTTACCCAGTAATCACATGTATTCCCCAAACTCCATGTCCAAACAAAGAGACTGCCAGGACAATAACGTGCCTGTTAGTCATCTCTCTCCAGGCCACAGCCCCTCACACAATGAACCATTACTGTCCATCTAATGCATCGCACAGAAGGATCCCACAGGCTGAGATTAACATGATCTATTTTGCCTAATTTCCTACTTCTGTCACGCTACGTTGTACTTGCTGTACTACCTTTATTTACATTTTAATGGTGATAAATTAAATTAATCAGGACATTACACTGACACCTCCTGTGGAAATACAGGATGTTTTTATTCAAGTGGATGGTTGAAATGCTGGCTTAAATGTCATTCAAACCCTCCATTTTTAATTCACTGGATAGGGAGAGTAAGAATACAATGTATGGAAAATCACTGATACTCTCAGACCATGGCATGTGAAGCTGCCCACCACTGCCTCACAGCTTCCTCATGCTTCCTCCACCTGTCTGCCCACTCACTCATCATCCAGACAGGGTGGAAATTTCCCTCCTGTCCAGTGCACAGTGTCCAGCACAGCCCAGTCCTGCCCCAGAGCTGCAGCTTCTTGTCAATTGCAGAAACAATACAACTGTCCTCACAGCACTTAAAGAAATATGGTCCTATTTCCATCGTATAAAAATGACTTATTTTGAATATCTGTAAGCAAAAAAAGTATCTGCCTGCAGCAGAAGAACACGCCCTGACACGCGCATCCAGCACTTCTCTCTTGCACACAGGCCCCTGGCACTCTCAGAACACTCAGCGATACCCAGCCATGGTTTTGAAACTCCTCACCCAAACCTCCACGTGCTTTGGGGAGCTGTGGTATCATAATACTGACAGTGTGAAAACCTGTGAGCTTGCAATTTGAAAGCTCATCTTACCGATACTTTATCCCCTCTGTAAAGCTAAGGGGGGTGAATTTGCAGCACTCCTTGTGAATGTGCACTTCCACCACCTCCAGAGTCATTACCATCAGCTCTGTACCAAGAAAGCTGGACAAATAACCAAAACCAGGCTTTCTTTCCATTCCTTGCTCAAATATATGAATGTGGAAGTCTAAGACCTCACTCAATCATGTTGCTCAGATCTTCTGCATGAAACTTTCTCTATCTGTAGCTCAGTAGTAATGCTGCAGGTGATCTGCTGCTGCTTTTGTAAGCATAAAAACAATTGTCTGCCTTCACTGCAAAGCCATTTCTCTAGCTAAGGTCCAGGTGGTTATCAGGTCCATTTTTAACTCCTGAAAAAGGACACATTAAGACAACAGGTATGTAAAGAGCTTGTTTACCAAGTGTGGCAAATTTTCACTCAGCTAAGCAGGACAGTGCAACAAAGAGGAATTTGGAGGAGAGTGTCTTGAGCATTTTTATCAGTGTTCACTTCAGTGGGGTTGCCTGACTCTGAGACCTCCTACAAGCGATCCTAGGCACCCGCCTCCCCATGGTGAAGCCAGCCTGCAGGTCACCACAAAGCCTGGGGAGCCACCGAGGAGTGGGAAATCCTCTCTCACGGCTCCTCCACGCATCCTCAGGAAGCGGCTCTGGCAGACTGCTAGCAGTTACTCCTGTACTGGGCTTCAGCGGTGTTCACAAAGCACCATCATTGCAATTTGGCTTGTCCTAGCTGGGCAGTAGTAGTCATGGTAATAAATGGATTTTAAAAAAATGTGTGTGCAAAATAATGGAAGATTGTGATGCTGCCTTCAGATGGCCAGATTAAATTTACTTTAAGGAGAAAGACACCCAAGTAATCCAGGTCTCCTATGCAGTGACCACTGTGTAGCTTCTCACATAAGTCACATGTGAGCCCTTGTGAGACAGGTGAACCTGTGGATGTGTCTATGTGGAAGGTGTGGACAGGTGGAGGTGTCAGTGCAGGGGCAACAGATGGCCTGCTCAGCTGGAGAGGGCATCTCGGTCAGACCATCATTTATTATAGAAAGGAAAATGGGTATTACACACAACTGAAGGACTACAGGGAACAGCACCACAGAGAGTAATACCAAGCAGCAACAACCTCGCTTAAGCATGCTGACCTCACCAGATAAGTCCATTTTATCAGGGCTGGACAGTGCATTTTGCTTTCCCATTGCGGTTCCCATGTGACAAACCCTGTCCTTGAGATATCCTATCCCTGAATCAATAACCACTGTCACCAGCTCCCTCCAGCTTCTCCAAAGCTGCTTTGCTGGAATCCATGTCTGATGCAGTAGCACATATTGCTGTCTCCATTACTTTCTTCCACCACATCAATCTGTGATAATTTAATTACCTTAATCTGTGTCCTGATATTAAGAGATGCACAGGGGACCACAAAATTCTCTGGGCTCAGCAGCACCAGAGGAAGCAGGACTTTCAATCTTTCAAGGTATCAAGCCTTTCACATGTCTGATGAAGTTACAGAGAAAATGAAAGAGTGAATGTGCTTTCCAGGCAGACTTTCAAATGTTCTCCTTTCTCTGTTATGTGTTAAAAACTTTTTCCTTTTTCTTTTCCCATCAAAGACAAACATCCCATCTCCCCTGAGTCACTTATTGTTATTGCAGCATTTGCCCAATTCTGCATCCACCTCTGGGGCCCCCAACATAAGGACATGGATCTGTTGGAGCAAGTCCAGAGAAGGGCCACAAAAATTATCAGAGGGCTGGAGCACCTCCCATATCAGGACAGGATGAGAGTGTTGGGGTTGTTCAGCCTGGAGAAGAGAAGGTTCCGGGGAGACCTTGAAACAGCCTTCCAGTACCTGAAGGGGGTACAGGAGAGATGGGGAGGGACATTTTAAAAGAGCATGCAGTGACAGGGTGAGGAGTAATGGATTTAAACTCGAAGAGGGCAGATTTAGACTAGATATTAGGAAGAAATTTTTCACTGTGAGAGTGGTGAGACACTGGAACAGGTTGCCCAGGGAAGTTGTGGATGCCCCATCCCTGGAGGTGTTCAAGGCCAGGCTGGATGAGGCTGGAACTCGATTATGTTTAAGGTGTCTTCCAAGTCAAACCATTCTATGATTCTATGATTCTATAATTCTAGCTTATATTGTTAGTATTACTCAAACAAATAACATGCCATGGCTTTCCTAATTCATTTGTCACTGAACTTGAGCCTTTGCTCTTTTATACACTTTGGAGATATTTTTCAAGGAGAAATCTAGTAGCAAATACTTTGATTCCATGACACAACAGTTTGATAAATATAATTTTTAAACATTTTTGCTTTTCCCCAAGATTACAACAGTAATTTATTCGGCTATTTTTAGCCTTTATTAGGTTAAATCTTTATTTCTTTGTATGTTTCCCTGCATGTTCAAGTTACTGTAGGTTCTATCCTTATTGAAATAACTTTTTAACTTTCCAATTTTTTCCAGTGCATAAAGTCTATATTCATATATCTATAATTTTGTATTTAAACAAATATATTTATGATCATATTAATGTGTTCATTTTATACTCAGCTTAATCCTTTTCATATGTGCCTAAATTCTTTGTTTACATTAAATCAAAAAGAAGGAGCTTTCTATGCCTTGTCTGGATTATGAAGACCAAGAACAATATCTTCCTAAATTATTGCATTATTCCACATCTTTCAAAAAAGGCTTTATTACCTGCTTATCAATTTTTTTTTAGTTTTTTAAAAGATTCTTAACAATTATTGAAATTTTAGAAATTACAAGACTAAGCCTGAAGTAGTAAAAAGCATTGATAATTTAACAGGTAACTTAAATTATTTCCAGCATGTATCAAATTTAACAGGTGTTCATTAAAAACACTCTTTTTAAAGTAAAAAGATACAGTGGTAATATTTTTTCTTGTTCCTGCAAATACATTGCTTTTGTCATACAGCTAGAGTTCATCTATAAACATATTGCTGGCAAATATTAATATTGACTCTGTCTTTACTGTTGGATTTACTGCAGTTCATCCACTGCAAGATGAATTTCATATACCCAGACGGTATTAGTTTAAGTTATCTGCAGGCCAATTACTTTGTGCACTTACATTCTCAGAGTCTTAGGTCAAATTCTGCTTTACTGTTGGATTTATTTCTCTGGTTGTGCTTAAAAAAACCTAGACATTTATCACCAGCCTTAACAGTTTCTCAGGTATAGTAATCCTATTAATAAAGGATTAAAGATCTAAATATTAAAGACACTAGGTGTGTTTAAAAAAAATACAAACATCAAAAAACCCCCAAGAAGTAAGAAAAATGAAACAAATTCAAGGACCGAAAAAGCCAAATTAACATCTCTGCAGAATTGGAGGCAATCCCTGACTCCATATGGCATCGAAAGTTCTGAGACTTTTCCATACTGGCTAAAAATACACCATGCAAATACTCGTTTGCACAGTACTGATGCTAGGACAGATGAAAATGGCAGTCATGGTGCTACCCCTCCTTCCACAGGGTCTGGGAAAGGCTTGCATTGTGCTCCTGAGGTTTCCTTGTTTTTCGTGCCAAAGAGTACGGTGTGGTACTCAGATGGGGAAAAGAGTTGTACCCCAAAAACCCATATCAGGAAAATTACCCTTAACTTGTCAGAGAGCAGTGGGCATGGAGGCATGCTCTCCTGAACTGCACTCTGTCATCCTTTTGGGGTTCTGCTGGGGAGATGGGGGGTGAAGCATGAGCATCTTACACATGCACACGGCGGGAGATGTTACCCACCTGCTCTGCACCCAGGAACAGCCAGTTGCAGAATTGCTTCTTTGGCCTGCATGCCTGGGCACAGAGCCCCTCTGGGCTTTGCTCACCTGGATGCCAAGGGGTTCCTCAAGCCAACCAAGTGCCCTCATGTTTTGTTCACTTCTACAGGGACAATTCTTCCCTGGCCTGACTGAGTTCCCGTGCCTTGGGTTTTTTGTATTGATGTTTCAAAATCAGTCACCACTTCCTCCTGCATAAAAGAAACTCCTGAAGATGTCTAGATACGGTGGTTAACTGCAGCTGAAGACTTTTTTCCTTTTCCTGTTCAATAAGCATAAGACTAGAAGGGATCTCTTAATTCCCAGGATATCACAGGCAGCAACATACATAATCCCTCTTATCAGCTGAGGAAATTCCATGCTGACATTCATATTTCTGTTCCCAAACTCAGTTTGGAAGACTATTCCAGAACCCCACTTCTCCAATATATAGGAGTCATCTAGTTTCAAGTCTACAGTTTTGACACACAGATTTTTTTAATTATTTAGCAGGAAAGCTATCTTTAAATGTCTTCATAATTCCAAAACAACCAAGCACAAAATAAGAAGCTGACCTTGTACTAGCAGTTGATGCAAAGGCACCCACTACCTCCAGGTCCTGAATTAATAAACAAGCCTGAATACTTAAGTAGGCTGTGTTGGGAAAAGTTTATGGGTAGGAAGACAGACCTGTAATTAAGCAACCTCACTGAAGAGTGTCACATTATAACAAAGGTTTTTGTCACTCATGAATTAAGGATGACAGAGTGCTAGAAAACTTTGGCCCCATATAATGCTGCATTATCAGCAGGTACGGAAGTTCAGTCATTTGTAAGACAAATTTTCACGGTTGTGAATTTTCCCAGTTGGTTACTTTATAACAGCAAATGTGGAGATACAAAAGGAATGAAAAGGTCCAATATACATTAAAAGTTTCATATACACATTGCTGGAGTTCCATAACACTTCAGTACCAAGTGCTGTTTGCTGTGGAGGATGATGACATAGAGAAACATTGGTCAGTCTGGTGCCAGTGCAATCTTTTTCCTTCAGTAATCCACACAGGTGAGGTGGACATCATTGCTCACCATGTCCCAGAAAAGAAGAAGAAGAAAATCCTGGGAACTGAGAAAGTGCTGATGTTCCTGTCCCCTCAAACGCCTTGGACTCATGGTGCAAGGCAGTGTCTGGTCTGGGTGCCCGGGAGAAACAGACCCGGAACATCTGTCCAACTGCCCAACTGCCTGAATATGAGAGACACGGAGATGCTGAAAGCATTCACATAAATACCTGAACTTTTTTTTGGCACCAAACTTTAACAACACAAAATCAACAGTCTGACAAAGAAAGAGCAAGGGGACAGGAGGAGATAAAAGACATTCCCTACTTCCTCAGTGGTACCACATTTCACCAGTTATTGCAAAGAGCTTTGAGGAGGTGCGTGAGTGACCAAGGCAGGTGAACTGTGGCTGGGCTGGTAGTAAGTACTGTGGCAATCAGTGATGCCTTGGGAGGAGAAAGGGGAACAAAAATAGTGTGCAGCTTCTGGCCCAGGGGCAGAGGTGACAGGTCTGGCTTTCTTAATAAAACCTCTATAAAAAAATGAAGGTTTAAATGAGACAAAGTACAAATATAAAGTTTGCTTTGACTGTGATACAGGTGGGTTTGAGCCTCTCCCAGAACTTTCAAAAATCCCCAGGGAAAGATTTTCAGGTGCAAAGCTGTTTTCACACCACAGCTAGAAAATCACAATGGAGCCAACCAGTGAGTCGTTCTTACTGGAAGGCTTATGAACTTCCACCAGAGAGATGGAACAGAGGAGCAGAGGTGTCACCTGAGAGATGCAGCCAGAGACGACCAAAAGGGCCATAAAAGGTAGTTCTTCCTGTAACAGCAAGAGTATCTCGTCCTTCCGATGACATGAATCAGCGTGTGCAGCCCAGATGGCTCAGTGTGGAGGGCTGCAATGCCTGAGAACAAGTGAGAGGGAAGAAGATCTTTATCAGAAAGGAGGAAACCACAGCCTAGCAGATCCGAGGCTTGTGCTCAGTAAAAGAGCCGTCCAGCTCACTAGCTAATGAGAACAGTCTTCCCCACTTCCTGGGAAGGTGCAGTTATTTTGGATTCTTAACAGAACAAATTATAACCACACAGCCTCAAAATATTGCGAACAGAAATGTCTCTTCTGCGATAGGGCATGCTTTTTTTTTACACTCTAGATAAATTAATAATTCATTATAAAAAAAATAGACAGGGTCAAAGCAAAAAAAATTTGTTCTTCCTTTCCCAGTATAGGCTCTTTGGCTGGTGATGTGATAGCTCATCTGCACGTGTTATTATTGGTAACAGCAGAACAGATGAGCAGATACGATATACAAGAAACAAGCTGAAACAGCAGAATTGTTACTAAGAACAAGAATGTTCATTGTTCTTTACTCTGGTAGAAAGAAACACAAATCAGAAAAAGAAGGGAAGAAAAGCATTATTTAAGGCTTTTTTTGGTCTTGCCCATTTTTACAAGCTTGCCTGCAGTGAAAAGCATTTTTTTCAGAGTTTTGTAAACATAAAATACCATGAAGTGAGCCTGCTTGGTGCTCTGTCTGTGTGGCACCATCCCAGCCTCCAATACTCTCTCATCATGCCATGGTAAACTGGTGCCTCGGCCACTCAGGGGTCTGAAAGACACGCTATCCTCAGGTTATCACAGAGCACATTTTGCTGTAGAGCTTTACAATCACTTGAATGTATTAGGAAAGAACAAAATAATAACATAAGCCAGCTGGCCTATTTATGGGTCAGCACATTCTTTGTTCCACCTTTCACCTGAACATCCTGTGCCCCTTCTAGAAGTTCCTTAATTAACCCTTACTTTATCTTACAACTATCAAATGTAAATTAATAGTCATGTGGGGTCATCTTTCCAAGGTTACACTGTGTGGCATCCACCTGCTCCTGCCAGTCAGAATTAAATCTGGAGCGTGCTGAGTTGCTCTACAATCTACGTCATTTGAAGATCCAGCTTTTCACCTATACAGCAAAGTGCAAGGTTAATTTGGGCTTTATGATGTGAGCAACAAAGTCCCAGGAAGGAAAAACCTTCTTTATAAAACATATTTTTTCCCTCTAGAGTGGGGGAATTTTGAGATTTAATAGACATACTTAACTCTTTTTTTTAATATGTGGTCAGTTTATTTTAAAACAGCTTTCATTAATAAGGAACAGAATCCCCTTAAGTGACCTGAGGCATATGCAGCCTCTCAGATGGGAAGGAAGGGTACTTTAGGCTAAATAAGCAACTAATGTATAGGGTATAAAACAAGATAACTCTTCTCCTGTTCTCAGGCAGCACCGCTGTGAGTAGTAGCACATAGCGAGTGACCAGAAGGCAGCATCCCAGCTCTGTGAAATAAGTTTTATTCCCCCTGAGTCACTGTAAATGGCAAACACAGCCATTGAGATGTAAAGCATTTTCAAATGCACTAGCATTAGGCTATTGATTCCCTTAGAATAGATACAATTTCTGCTTGCTTGGAAAAAAGTGAGGTCTAAGTTTTCTGTTTGAAAATAGTGACATTTCAGGCAACTGCATGTTTTTATTAGTGACTTCTTAGCTAGGAACTGTGAAACAGATTGAGTGCTACTGCACGGTGGTAGGTGTAGTAAACTGTATTTACACAGTCACCACTCCAGTAATCATGGTTAACAACTGAGGCAAATAAATACTTTAGAGCTAATAATTTTAGTAAATATGACATTTCCCAGTACAAATTTTTACCCTTTGGTCCTCGAAAAAAGTATAATAACTGAAATGAAATTGACATATATCTTCTTTTTCATTCTATTCAAGTTTTTAAACTTCTTTTTTTACTATAAAATATAAAAGAAGAGACAAGGAAAAGAAAAGCAAACAAATAGCAGTCAACAATCTTTAAAAGAAAACCTGTAATTTCAAAGAGATTATAATCAGATTTAGTATTTCGCTTTTTCTAGATCATCGTATCTGTTAAAAAAAGAAAGCACACAATACCTTGTAAACACTGTCTTGCAGTATTTCCATAGGACGTTATGTCCCTAAATATAACAGTTTATAAGCTGAAACACTAACAGGGTTCTTAAAAGACTTCAAGAATCACCCAGTATATCTGTGCCAGTGGACTGTATAAATTAATCTTCCCCAAAGCCTTTGATCTAGTAATTAATAATACCATCTATCTTGTACAAGTTCATTTTAACATCGAAATTAATCAGAATAATAATTATTCATCCTAAACTGCTAAATTATCTATGTATCTGTAAGTTCATGTAAGTTCATAATAATATCCAAAATTCTCCCAGGTGACATTCTTCATGAAGGTAAAGTTGCTTAAACTTTTTATATAAAAATAAAAATAGAATAAAAATATATTGAGGAGGCTATTTGTAAGAAGTACTCCTGCCAGCCAAACCTCAAAACACTCCAAAATAGAGCTATTTCTGCACCGCAATAACTTCCTTTTTCCTTCCAACACAACCATGTAGCATGCATGTACTCCTTCTGAGCCACAATGATAACCCATCTCACCCCAAGAAAACTGATAAGGTATTGAAGCAGGTGTTTGTTTCTGCTGTTCCCTAACAGATCCCAGTTGGAAGTGAAAGCATTAGTAGGTAGAGATTAGTACACTTGTTGGCCAGAAATGAGAAATTCGGTGGATCCATTGTGCCAAAGACATCTGAATGTACGGCCTTTCTACCTTTCCATCATTTTCTCAAACCTGTTTATCTGGCTGATTTCAGCTATCGTTGTATCATTTACTTAATTAATTACTAGTAAATAATTTGTAAATATGCATTTGTGCTTGGGGTTACACCAGCACCATGTGTTACGGGACCTGGAGAAGATAACTTCCTTAATCAGGGTACAACAAAAGTTATTTTAAGAAAGGCAGGATGTCTGGAAGGGTCCAGCCTTGCACATGATGAAGAGATCCTTTCTGCTTGTTTTGTTAGTGAAGAAGAGGCAAATTGGATAGATTTTAAAACTATATCTTGTTGAAACCTTGAAGATGGCTAGTAATTCATACACCAGTTTCCAGCAAGTTGTTACTGACAACACTTCCGTGAGACTAGGTGTGCTGTGTATCTCCACCATTGCCCTTTACAGACAGAATCACATCCAGTGTGCTTTGTATGCTGGGCATTACACCAGCCAACAGAAATTCCAAGCTGGTTTAAGTGGGTGTTGCTTCATCAGCTCAATCACTTTTTGATGTAACTGGGCACTGCATTTGTGTTTACGGCACATGAACCTCATTCCTGTCCCCATTCTTGCTGAGAAATTCCAGTGGATCATAGTCTTTGGAAAAACACCCTTCTTAGACCTGTCTGAGACATCCCATCCTGGTAATATTTCAGTGGTAAAACCAGCTATGAGCTGGCAGAACAGCTACTGCAATAGAACCATAATGAAATTGCTTTTGATAATTAATGACTAAATATTTATTCTGTGCAGCTTAGTCTTCCATTTAATCATTGCAGGTCTTTGCCCATCTCTGTCAAACACTGCTATTGAGGAAGGGTAGGATTTTTGGCCCTACTACTCTTTCTGTTCTATATATGCATTTATTGCAGTGCCAGCATTGCTCTTTGGAGTAAGTAGTTTCTTCCCTCCCTGGCCTTTGTACCCTTGATGTATTCCTGGAAAGCAATTCATTTTGCTGGACAAAGTAACATGTTTATAGTATGTTCTTAAAATTCACTGATTTTATGGCAATATTGTTTGCTGCAAGTATTATAATGTGAGTTCATAATTTTTGTTTATGCTTGACCAGGATAACATTGATTCTGCAGGAGAGGTCTCACCTCGTAGAGGGGTGTATATAGTGGAATTTATTCTTGTGGATATAGTGGAATTTATCCTCGTGGAGCTAATCCTTATGGAAATCTCCGTTGAAAGTGAAACGTTTGATGTATTGCAGTATCCTAAGTGATTTTTTTTCTCCATTACTTCTGTAGATGTTTCTGACTTATTTTCTCTGTAATTTTCAACAGATGAACTCCTGTCACATTGCAAGAAACTCCTGTTATTCTTCCCTAAACACATGAGCTTGCACTTTGTAGTGTTTAATCCTGTTTCTGTTGCTCCGTTATTTATCACAGTCATGCCATTTTTCTTGTAGGAATCCTCTCTGTCCTAAAACCATGCCACCAGCAAATTCCATTAGCAAACAAGTACTCTCTGTGAGAAGGTCATTAACAAACACATAAAACGGGACCAGAGGCAGAGCTACAATCATGATTCCTCCCAGCCTGACAGGGACCCTTCTAACACAACCTGTAGCAGGACCTTCAGCCTTTTTTCCCAACTGATATTACTTCTGTGGTCCTGTATCAAAGGCATCAGTGCAGGCAATAAGGGCTAGGTTAAGGTTATCTAGCACAGGTTGCCAGAGGCAGATGTTTGGCTGAGTTTGTCAATGTATCTCACACTGAATTTCAGTCCTTTAGAATTTGCTTTCATCCTTTTATTTTAATTCTTATTTCAAACTGTCTTTTAAAACCTTGCATACCTTAGAGTAGCATAATGTCCTGGCTTCCGCTGGGACAGGGTTAGCTTTCTCCACAGTAGCTAGTGTGAGGCTGTGTTTTGGATTTGTGCTGAGGCTGACAACATACCGATGTTTATAGCTGCTGCCATAACAGCCAAGGACTTTCCAGTTTCTCTGTTGTGCCAGTGTCTTCAGGTGAGGGAGAAGATGGGAGGGGGCACAGCCCCAGTTACTAGCCTAGGATTTGATCTTAGGTTTAGGACTGAGACCCAAATTGGCCAATGGTAGATTCCATATCATGCATTAGTCATGCCCGGTGTATAGATGAGGCTCTGTCCGGAAGTGCTCTCTCTCTCTGGGTTGCCCCTCTCTCGGGCTTGTCTTGTTCTCTCAGTCAGCTCTCAGGCTCTTAGATTCTCAGGCTCTTTTCTCTTTACTGGGATTGCATTTTCGGGACTCTCTCGCCTCCAGGATCATTAGCTAGGAACAGGCTGAGCCTTGGTCATCGGATGGTGAGCAGTATCACTGTGTGTCACTCATTTGTATATTTGTATATATTATTATTGTCATTACTATTTTCAGTTTAGTTATTAATTTGCTCTTCTCTCAACCCATGAGTCACTTTTCCCTTTACCCCTTTAATTCTCTCCTCTATCCCTGAAGTAGGGGAGGTTGAGCAAGTGGCTGTATGGTATTTGTTTGCTGCTAGCTGGATTTAAAACCACAACACATACTCATAGTCTAAGTGAGGTAAGGGTGAGGTTTAGGAAAGAAAAAGAGTGGAGCACCCACTGGAGTATGGCTGTAGCCCCTTTGCAGCCCCACTTCAAACCGACTTCCAGTTACTCCTAAGATTAAGGGTTTCAGCTGTTTACCAGTGACTTGGTAGAAAACCTGCCTGGACAGGTTCACGAAATCAGCCTCATGGTTACAGCTACCATTTTGCCACACCAAGACTGGAAAAGTCACTTCTGCCTGCACTGAGGGAGAGGAGGTCACCAAGATTCCTTGTGCCCTTTCTCTCTATTCTTCAGAAGGGCTAGCATGACACACATCCTCCCAAAGATTTTCTCAAGACAGTTGTTGATGTAATGAAATTCCAAATCTCCTCCATGCTGAAGTCTTTGAGTTCCTTTTCCCAGCTGATATGAAGATGCGTTAGTTCAGCAAAAAGAGCTTCTCTGTCCTCTCTGCTCACTGAAAGTAAACACAGAGATTGCATTCCCCTTTGTCAGATCAAAGTCATATCAGTGAATATCTCTGTTATTCAGTAATAACTAAGCTGTATCATTGCTAGTGAAGTGTTCTGCAGTTCATAGCTCAAAAGCTGAAGCTTTTAATTGTAACTCACAGGAGACTGTATCTGCTGTCATATTACACAGCTCTTTGTATGCTGTAAGGTCAGAGTAGCAGCTCTGTAGTTACCTATGTCACTTTTTCTGTGTGCCTCAACTGCTCCCAGGACTATAACAAAAATTTAATGTAAATCTTTTTGTTCTGCCTTATAATTAGACTGTACAAACTGTAATGGAGAATGTTGCTCCCTGAATCTGTCCTTCACACAAGTTGCTCCCTGAATCTGTCCTTCACACAAGTTTTAGTATAACTTCTTCCCAAAGCTCTAGCTTCAGAGAGAAGATATCTGCAGCAGCATGCTTTGTGTGTCTCAAGATTAAAGTTTCTGGTGCAAGTTCTTGTCATTATCAAATCCAGTCTCCATTATCAAATCCAGTAGGGTAGTCAACAAAAAAAATTTGAACTTTTTTCTGACAATTCAAGAATGCCTGCCTAGGTGAATAATTCACCTTTCTAATATAAATAATGTACCTAAATATTACAACAATATTAAAGATGAGGGAACAAAAAAGGGACCCCCACCTCAATGGAAATGCTTTAAAAATTGCAACAAATCTTTATGTATATTACTCATGCTATTCCCTTTAAACTTCATTTAAATTTCAGTTTTAAAAAATTACAATAAAATTGTTGGGTGCACTCCATCCCACTGTCCATGTCTCCAACAAAGATGTTAAACAACACTGGTCCCAGTACCGACCCCTGTGGAACACCACTTGTCACTGGTCTCCACTTGGACATTGAGCCATTGACCACAACTCTTTGAGTGCAACCACCCAGCCAATTCCAGTGGATAATCCATCTGTCAAATTCATGTCTCACCAATTTAGAGACAAGAATGTAATGCAGGACAGTGTCAAAGGCTTTGCACAAGTCCACGTAGATGATGTCAGTTGCTCTTCCCTTATCCACTAATGCTGTAACCCTGTCATAGAAGGCCACCAAATTTGTCAGGCATGATTTGCCCTTAGTGAAGCCATGCTGACTGTCACCAATCACCTCCTTACTTTCCATGTGCCTTAGCATAGTTTCCAGAAGGATCTGCTCCATGATCTTGCTGGGCACAGAGGTGAGACTGACCAGCCTGTAGTTCCCTGGGTCTTCCTTTTTTCCCTTTTTAAAAATGGTGGTTATGTTTCCCCTTTTCAGCAGCATGGAAGCTGCTTTCCTTAATTAAGCATGCTGTAAGGTAGATAAAATTTAGGTTGGGGTGGGGTGCCTTCAGACAGGCTGGCTCTGGGGTTACCAGCAGCAGCTGCCATCTCGGGGCTGGGAGCAGCCTGTGCATTGCTGGTAGCAAGAGGCTGCAGCCCCTGCTGCACCCCTAGCTGCTCTGCTCTTTACCTATTTTCTTCACAGGCCCTTTGTCTATGCGTTGAGACATTTCTATACTTAATGACACTGATTATGTAGAGACAGGACCAATGAGAAAGAGTGTGAATGCCTTGCAAAACTGCAGGCAGACTGCAGGGGGGCGCCAGCCAAAGAGAGAGAATGGGGAGGGTAAAAATTCCCGATGATTAGCTGTGTCACTTGGCTACAAAAGGAACTGGCTGCGGGTCCCACAGACAAAAGTTCATGTCCTTATTTGCCACCTGCCTTTTGTCTTTCATCTGGACTATTTACATTCTCAAGGCAGCAAGGCACGTGGACTCCCATCTCTCCCGCAACCTTCTGCAAACAAAGCTCTCAGAAAGAAATACGTGATCTCTGCCTTTAAGCAGAGAACAGTTTAGGTCAACCCTGGAGATTTATACAGGTCAGTGGGTGCCCAAAGAGAGCACAGCATTGGCTGCAATCAATAGTGACCAGGGCAGTGTGTGTTGCCCTGCCACTGGGTCCTGCCAACCACAGACAAGGAGGTGGCAAGTAACTAATTTTAAATCCATGCATTATCTCCTTCCCTCACCTTTTAGGAAGGAGACAGTGGTCTCACAGAACACCGTGTATTGAAATAATTTGCCAGTTAATTCTTAAGCACCCTTCTGATGCCAAATAATGAATGTAAAAGATCAATGGATGCATTATTGATCCTGTCAAAACTCTTTATAGCTAATTATAGCACTGAATGCTAACTGAAGTGGCAATTGGCCACCCAACACTCATCATAATGTCACTAGCATGTTTACAAAAAAAAAAAATCCCAACTCTAAAACTTGCACTGTTATAGTATTTCACTTCTTCTATTCCAAAGGCAATTTATGGCACTTGGATTGTTTGGAGTGAGGCAGTGTTTTAAATACAAACTCAGTTGTCCCTGTCATCTAAATCTGGGCACATTTCCAGCCACAGGAAGCATTGCCAGCATTTGTGTGCACCTCCAGCTAAGCGGGGACTCACTGAAAGGCTTAGTGTGTGTTAGACACAGTACATGTCCCCACCTTGGAAAATAAGCAAGTTTTGAAATTATTTCAGAGGTTTTGCTTTACTTTTCCAGTGTAATTTTTGTTGCATTCGTGAAGGCTTTCCAAGAAATAATTCAGCAACCTGGGTTTGCTGCAGCAAGGAAAGTAAGAGCGCAAACTGTATTTCACCTAGAACTGAATCTGTCTGGATCCAATCGTAAATTTTTATTGAAACACCTGGACTTTTTAAAGGTGATTAGTTCATATAAGTCAAAGTGAAAACTCTGCAGCTCATCTCTTTTAAAATAACAAGCATGAGGCACTTTTAAATTTGTTATCCTCTTTCCTGAGGTCTCCTGGGCAGTAACAATTTTCTCATTCATATTTTTAGAGGAAACATTTGTTCTCATTTCAGATCTAAATGATGCTGACACCTCTCAAAGTTTTCCACAAAATGCAAGACGCTTCTCTTCCCTTTTCTGTACTCACTAGAGTAGCTGATACTGGATACTTCATGTGTGGGAAAGAGAAGTTCAATCTCCAACCCTAACTAGAGTACTCTCGGGGCATGAACCAGGGTTATTCCTAGTAGCTGATCAAGCCTGCTCTGTCTCTCCCAGTATCACAAAGCAAAAAGTTTCACTGGGAAAATTTGTTTGGAACCAGTATACTCCTGACAGCCCTTTTTTCTTCGTGAATTGCCATTTTCTAAGAACAAATATTCATCCAAAAATCCCAGCCAGCTGCACTGTCATCCCAGTTTATCAGCCCCCAGCACACTGAGACTTCACAGCGGATTTCTCCTCGTGGTACCTAGGACACCTGTAGTTTAGGAGGCTGCTGCACTGCTGGGTACTATCAAAGGATATTGTGCTATCTGAAGCCTGCAGGTAATATAAGAGAAAAGTTTAAGAAAATATGGTGGTGTTCTGATGCCTCTACTGTCAGGGAAAAGAGGTAGTCACTCCTCAGACACACCCAGAACACTTTAGAAGTAGCAGTCCCACGTAGCTCCTGATTTCTCTCCATTGATTATTATAGGATGGGTTTATAGGTCACTCAGATGGAGACATTGCAGATGTCTTCAGTTTGACAAGAGGAATCTCATTCTGCTTGTGGCTGAATCACATACCATGTACCCATGAATGAGCCTCTGAAATACAGAACAATCCAGAAAGCTCAATTTCAGAGATACTTCATGGATGAGTATGATTTCTGCTTCCTACCCCATCTCTTTTTACTGAATTGGTCAGCAGTCTGAAAGAGGACAAAAAAGTATTTCTTCTGAAGAATCAGACCCTTGATATGAAAAGAGAACATTCTGTCAGGACACAGAGTGCCTAATATTCATGAACCACTTTTTTTTCCTTTTTATTTAAATAGAGATTTCCTTGTAACTTGCTCAGATGGCATACTCAGTGCCTCAGGCAAGCCTTTGCAGCTGGCTCGACAGCTTGCAAAAGACTTGGCTATATTACAAGTGTCATATTTTCTCACAGATAAATTATTCTTGAATAACACTGCCTAAGTAATAGGGTTTCCATCAGTATCAGCTTTGCATACCTCCTTTCCCTCTTTCACCCCCTTTTATCGTACAAACACATTAACTCTGACCACTGCAAAGAAGCTCTATTTACTCTTCAGTTCCCTGAGTGCCTCCTGCCATCTCCAAGGGAATGGATGGCATATGGGATCATGTTCCATATTCCACCCTCGTGTCTTTTTTTAGCACCTGCTTTAAAAAATCCAGGGGCACAGTATGATGGACAAGGTTTAGTGAGTGTCCACAGCAGTTGTTATACAGTAGGTGAGTGACTGAAAGGAGCTGTCCTCACCTGGCATGTCCACTTCCAGGATCCATTCTTGCAAGTCCCAGGACTTGTGAGGACTCACTGGAGTCAGGGAGGTGGGTTTTGTGCATGCCCGAGTGAGAGAGGTGTGGGTTTGTGAATTCCCGAGAAGGAATTGACTTAGACATACCAATAGAAATACATCACAAAAATGTTTAGCTAAAAAATCTCTCTTACTTCACATTATATATTTAATCCAAATCCTCTCCTTTGCAGAGCTGAGAGGGGACAGTGTGACGCTAATATATAGACATTTTTATCCTGAAGGAATTCTGTCCTCGTAATTAAAATCTCTTCCTGTGTCCAAACCATTCCCTTGCTGACACAAATTACACATGGCATGAATGGCAGGACATTACACTGTGTCATCTCCTGAAGCCCATGGGAACAGCACAGAGGGGACATGAGAGGTTATTATTTATTAAACTTACAGACAGTGCACCCGACTTCCTGTCCTTAAGCCTGGGTAAACTAAAGATTTCAAACTGGCATTATGCAAACAAGACTTAAAATCAATTGCATCCTTGGTGGCAGGCAGGCAGCCCCTCTCTGTTCTCTCTAGCTGTTCCTCACCCCATGTGCCCCTCAGTCTCAGCTACCCTGCCCAGAGCAGGAAAAGTCACAGTTCCTATTAAACTGGTAATGTGTTGGTCTTCCTCACCAGCTCCTGAAGCCGAACACTGAAAACCCTGAGGAATCCAGACACTGTGTTAGATCCCTTTTTTAAGACAAATTTTGAATAAACGGCAGTCATCTGCTGGAGTAGAAGGGTTTGTTGTCATACCTACTCTTTCAATAAAAATGAACTCAAGCTTTACCAGGAGAACCAACAGGGAAAGCAACATGAGCACAGGCTAATATTTACAATATTTGCAGCACTGTGTCATCCAGCTGAAGACAGTAAGATGACACACTGAATAAAATGCCAACAGCTTCTGCAGATTTTTCTGTTACTGCTCCCAAAATTGTTACCACTGATGAGGGCTAAAGTGAGGGCAACAAACAGGTGAAATTTTAGCCAGTGTTCAGTAACGTGGCTGCAGCCCAAGCTACCATCTAGAATGTAATTCCACTCCTCTGAAGACTCAGCAGGGTTCGTTGCAGCAGATAAACAAGTCACTCTGTTACCCTAAAGCGTGACAAATACCACTCAAAGCTGCCTGGAGAAGCAGAGATTGAGTACAAGATCCAAGGACACATTTCTACCTGGGAAGGCTGAAGAAAAAAAAAATCTCAGCTTTCTTCTCGGTGCTGTCTTTTCACAAGCAGAGAACATATCCCATTTCTGATCTGGGGGCACCAAGGCAGGACTTGAAACTGGGTGTACTGTCACTGATGATGGCTTTCTCTCTTCCTTTCTAGGCAGAAAATATTGAGGTTGCAAGCAGGGCGGTTTGGGTTCACTCCACTGCAGTGACATGGACTTGAGACAAATCACTTCGGGTATGTCTGTATTAAGAGGGTAAAGACACACGAACCCTCTCCACTTTCTCTAGGGCCCCTCTAGGCCTGGAAGGAGAAACAATAGAAAAGCAAAGTAAATACTAGCTGCCTCATGAGAGTCCAGAAGCAGATTTCGTTTTGACATAACAACTCTGCACAGTTCAGTATCAGTATTTTTTTATTTTTCCAGCCCCAGCCTGTCATATCCTTGCAGCACTATTCAAATTTTTCTATTTTGAAAAACAAAACAAAACAAAACAAAAAAACCCCAAACTAACAAACAAAAAATAAAACCCAAAAATAAAACAAACAAACACAAAAAAAACCCTGACCGAACAAAACCTTGGAAGTGCGGATCAGGACGAGGAAGTCGA
>VZTO01020881.1:5885-53167 GCA_013400615.1 Syrrhaptes paradoxus
AAGGGTTGGGTAGAGGTTTTGTTTATTGAGTTTGGGGGTGTTTTGGGGTTTTTTTGCTTTAGTGTTTTGTTGTTGTTGTTTTGTTTGTTTTTTTCACTCATGCATTTTCCTGGCAAGAGGATGCACTGCAGTTAATTGCAGACTCCTTTCTGAAAGCAGAACATCAAAAGTACATGTTCCCTGAACTTGTTGGAATAAATATTATATATGGCCCCCTCGGGAGCATTTTCATTAGGGTGCCTCTCTGCTGTCAGTGCATGTGGCTTACTACATAATTAATCTAAAAGGGCCAGAGAAACCAGCCCCTCCAGGGATGGCAAGCATCCTTGGAGGCCTCTAGTTCCAAACAGCAGTGCGTAGCTTGAAGCTGTCTCTAGGAGTTTATATTCCTGGCATGTTTACTATATGGACATATCTTCATCAACTAGATTTGTTTGCTATCTTTGCTGCCTGTGAGAATATACTAGAGACTATTCCAGGTTAGATTAATGTGTNTCACAAATTGCTGCAATAATTATAAAGGGGTTCATGAATGCAAGAGGTAAAATAATAGCCGTAATCATTGAGCATTTATGGCCCTCAGCTAGACCATGCCAGAATGATGAAATGAGTGGCAATACTTTGAGTTTAAAGGTTGCAAATATCCAGATCTTCCTCATTTTAAGGGAGGAAAGATCCTAAGCTGTTTCTCAAAGCCTCTTCTGTTTCTTGGGGCTATGTAAGCCCCCAGGTGCTCATTGGTTCAACTAAAATTTGGCAAATGTTAGGATCTTCTTTTTATTATTACTGATGTTATTAGTGATTATTTTATTATATTCCTACTATGCCAGTAACCATGGCCACAAAAATTCTAATATTCAGGTACTACCAGACTCTTTTGACTTGTTTCTGCTCAGAGTGCTTCAAATTTTTAACCTCAGAACTGTCTTCAAAATCCCAGTCCGAAAGTTGGGGGTTCTCATTGGTAGGTTTATGTATTTTGGATGGCTCATCTCTCACTAACAGTGGATTATTTACTGGAGAACAGATGGAGTGCCTGAGGCCACCTCCCTGCCCTCCCTGAGGCAGGGTCTAAGCACCAAATGCAAAGCAGCTGGTACAGAGCCAGATTCCAAATGACCATTAAGACTGAGCATTGCAATCACTTAATATCCTGTATAGAATGATCCTATATAGGCCCTATCTCCATCATATCCCCAAGATGTGTGGGACAGAGAGAAGAGATGAGAAATCTCCAAGATATAGGGGCATTCCTAAGGTACATAACCTGTCAGGATTGCGGAGAATAGTGGGGGTTTAGGAGACATGAATGAGGGCGTGGGGGATGGAATGGAGCATATGGTACACACTGAAGTGTGGGTGACACTTGGTAGTATGAGAGAGACCTCAGATTCACCCTGTGGAAAAGATGGCTTAGATGGGGAGAGTGCTTAGAGCTCCTCACAGACAAGGAGGGTGGTAAATGTCTCCGTCCCCTGAAAAGGTGGGAATAGCAGAGCTTCCTCTTACCATCCTAGCCTGTGTCAGGGGTTGAAGAGGGCTGTGCCATGCCTCAGTTACGGAAGGAAAATTATGTCTCCTGAAAATGCTGGAAAGCAAGCCCTCCTGCTTAGAGTCATCCAGGCATTTGGCATGCTCACTTGGAAATAAAGGGAGGAAGTCCAACTGGGGACACTGAATGCTTTTGGACACACCTCCAAACTCATAGCTGCTTTTATGACACTCTTCCTCATCAAATACTTAAACTGAGAAAGTTCTAGAATATATAACCTAAACTCCACCCCAGATCCTGTCATGACACTGTGACCCCTGATAGTTCATCTAATGGGCTTTGGAGGCACCACGCTAGAGACAGAGATGGGAGAATTTTAAGGATCAATCAGCGAGCTCAACAGTAACTTCTAAAAGAAAAAGGGTTTGGTAGAGGTTTTGTTTATTTGGTTTGGGGGTGTTTTGGGGTTTTTTTGCTTTAGTGTTTTGTTGTTGTTGTTTTGTTTGTTTTTTTCACTCATGCATTTTCCTGGCAAGAGGATGCACTGCAGTTAATTGCAGACTCCTTTCTGAAAGCAGAACATCAAAAGTACATGTTCCCTGAACTTGTTGGAATAAATATTATATATGGCCCCCTCGGGAGCATTTTCATTAGGGTGCCTCTCTGCTGTCAGTGCATGTGGCTTACTACATAATTAATCTAAAAGGGCCAGAGAAACCAGCCCCTCCAGGGATGGCAAGCATCCTTGGAGGCCTCTAGTTCCAAACAGCAGTGCGTAGCTTGAAGCTGTCTCTAGGAGTTTATATTCCTGGCATGTTTACTATATGGACATATCTTCATCAACTAGATTTGTTTGCTATCTTTGCTGCCTGTGAGAATATACTAGAGACTATTCCAGGTTAGATTAATGTGTGTTCTGGACATATATGAGTTAATAAGAAGCAATCCTCTGGAGATATATTCAGAGTGAGCCATAATCTATGCCAATCAGTCGGTGCAACCTGAAACTCCGTCTCCCCAGTAGCTGCCCCTGCATTCCAGTCTCCTTAGTTGCTGGCACCTGGACATACAAACCTCCAGCGTTGACCTGTGGTGACAGGTTTCACTCCTGGGACAGCCCTGGGAGGGGCCTGTATGTGGTGTCCCTTCTTCTGAGTCCTTAATTTGGGTTCTTACCTGCGTTTGTGACCCTGTGCTCCTCTGTGCTTGTGGACATGGGTTTTTGACAGGCTGATGGCTCCTGTAACAGGCCTGGAAGGAGCCAGGGCCAGGATATTATTTGGGCTCTTGCAACTGCCATTGTCTCTCTGTGCTCCTTTGTGGATGTGCAGATGAGCTTTCATCACACAATTTAATGTGAACAAGCTAGTTTGGACTGCAGTAACATCACAGCAGTACTCCTGTATTGCTCTGTGCTCGCTGCCTTGGTTTCCAGCATCTCAGCTACCTCAGCCATTTGGGGCTGGGTATTTCTGAACACCACCCCATCCTGCTGTGCAATACTCCTTGTAAGCTGCCCACATGAGCACACACAGATACCCCACCATTGTTGCCTGGACAATTATTTGAAGCTCTTGCATGTTCAGAGGTGCAGGGTCACACTGCTGCAGAAAGGCTAGTTTCCTACTTCTTTGGAAGTTTTGTTCTTTCACGGTTGGTTTCAATCTTCCTGGTAGAACCTACTTCTTTGTTATACTGGTTCTGTTATAGACCTCAAGAAGAGTCTTATCTGAGAATAGATGTGGCCCTTTACACTTGTACTTGATATTTTCCCAGGAGATAACGTGCTGCAACATAGACCTTTTACCTGCTCCTTCCTCTCTGTCATAAAGATGCCTTTCACTGTGCTTGATCATAACCAGAACTGACATTTAATTGTTTTTAGCAGACTTGGAGGTGTGTAGTGCGTGATAATAGTGTCTTTGATCTTTATAATGGTGTGCTTACAATTTTAATCATTGTAATATTCACTGAAACCTGTGTGCTCATGAGAGATGAGGTAACAGTGGGTAGTTTTGCCTAGGCAAGAGTGGTTTCATTCTCTCATTCAGTAAATGACAGCATTAGAAGTGTCAGCAATATGAAAAACCTTATTATACTCTACTGAACTAAAAAGCAATATTTTCAGAATAATATTTTTTTGAACTAACAGGCATTGCAAGGCATTTCCTAGGAGCAGAACTAGGAATCATGGTAATGCAGTGTGGTTATGGACATATGCCAGTGTGAAGTGTTTAACTTTGCTTTTCCTTTACGGTTTACTTCAAACAAAGTAGGATTTTTGTGTTCAAAACACAAAACTGTGTTTTGAACATTTTTTCCACATAGTATTTCATCCCATCAAACAAAGGGAAAAAGCCTCCATATTAACTTTGACAGTTTTCTGTCATAACAGTCCAAAAGTCTTTTGGAGATGTATTGATGTAACTTTACAGTACTTTGAACCAATAGTAGAAAATACAGCACTGTTTTAAAATGAGCAAATAGCATTGCTTTAGTTAGCAAGCGCTCTTTTCTGACAAGGAATACGGCAGAACTGCAGTACAGGGAGAACAAGTCTTCTGTTGATCACTGAGAGTAATGGATCATTGAACTCCTGCATTCAAACGTGTTGCAGATTGTCTACCATGCACTCTAGAATGTGAAAGATTTACAGGGTAAATTATTATTGACATACACCAGGTCACTGAGACTGAAGAAGAATTGCTGTATTCAGCTTACTGCAAACATCAGCTTTGCCCTCTCATGTCTTCAGTCTTCCTGGGGCTAAATTTCTTTACAAGTTTTGTATTAATCAGAAGCCTTGGTAATTTGAAAGATCATGTACGTGAGGAACAATAAATTTTTTTTTTTTATGATCTGTATGTTGGGTTCTGTGGAGAATTGTGGGAGTCAAAATCTACAGAAGCCATTAGTGGAAATGTACATCTAAAAGAAAATGTAACAGTGATAAGTCTATTATATTATTTGAATCCATGCTCCTACTGGTGTGGGGTTGGGTGGGGATATATTTGACTGATAATCACATTCAGTCAGTTACATTTTTGCACTACAGAGTCTTTTGCAAAACATAAGCCTTTGGAATTGTTATCAAGGACAAGATCTCTTCTCTTGTTGCTTAAAAAATTCTTTATAATTAGAAGATGAGACATAAGCAAACCAGATAAAGAGGTCTAAGAATAAAATAAGTTGCTTTGGTAATAAGCAGTATTTGGATGCACAGGTTCATAGTTCATAGAATGACAAATCATGTCTGGCTGCAGTAGAATGCTGGGAGTTACACCCATAAGCAAATAAACTCCAGTAAGTTTTTGGAGCAAAAGTCTGCAAAACAAGGATAAATGAATTCCCTTTACACTGGTGTGACAATGTTTCTCCAGGTTGTATTTCTTCATTAATAAATTTCTTAAATTTCACCTTTGCAGAATGTGCAAGTAATTCCTTCTGTAAAGCTTAATATTTTTGCTGTGTATTTTGCCTTTGAAACATCTTCAAATTCCTGATGACATAAGGGGAACAAATTGACCCCCAACTCCTAGCTGCTCAAAGCTAAGTTCTCTTAGAGTCCTTAATGGACTAACATCCTCTGATGTTTGAGATACTAGTATTTGCAAAGTTGCTATGGTGACAAACGTTGTTCTGGTTAAAAAAAAAAAGAAATAAGTTCTATTTTGTTTAACCACAAATTCCAGAAGAACTCAGTATGGTTTCAAAAGAACATTTCTGACAAAATGAATACACGACACCCTTTTTTTCTGAGCAACTGTATCTTTGCTAAAATGTAAGTGTATACAGAAGTCTGACCTCTGCTTTGTTCACAGTACCCTATGATCACCTAGTCAAATTACTATAAAATAGACTTAAAATAGCACAGTGTCTATTTCCTGAAGGAAAGATCAGAGCAGGCACAAGGGAACAATCTGCAGCACAAAATGCCTGGGGCTTGCTTCAGCTTTTTTTTGGCCATTCTGATGAAGTAAACAACCCTAAAGGCAGTGTGATCCTTCCCCTTAAATCCCTCTTCCCAGCACTGCAAACCCATCACACGTGGCTTAAAGGTGCTTTGATTCATGCAGGGGCATCTGGGCCTGTGGGCAATGGCATTGAACCCGGGTTACAAAGATAGCCGCAGCGGTTTTTGCCCATGACCATCCCTCTGGGCTTGCAATAAGCAAAGCCAGCTGGGGAGATTTAATCCATTTTCTGTCTTTCACTAGAGATGGTTGTCGGACTACATCATGATCTTCTTTGTGCATGAAACATTCTGCAGACAAGAATCTGAATATGTAAAGACAATGGCTGTGTTATGAGATGGGGTCACTAGTGAACTTAGTACCTACATGGGCCAGCTTCCAAAACACTTAGGTGACAGATTTTTGAAGCTATTTCATCTTTTCTCACAGAGACCTGGGGCCTGATACACAACAGGATTCCTTTCCAGAGCACTCACTCCTAAATATGTAGTTAAGCAGGTCAGTTTCTATTTTGGTGCAGTTTTCCTAAGCACCCTGTATTGTCCAAGGGAGAACAGAGAGAGAGAGGAAGAGAGAGAGAGAGAGAGAGACTCTACATCTTTTCTCTGTCCGTTGATCATATGGGGATGGCATAGATACAGTAATATCCTACCAAGCACTTGACTCAGCCTATGTCCAGATATGGTCACAAGTCCAAGGCAAAGGGCAAGTCCTGAGAGTAAGCACCCTGCATTAGTTTCAAGGGGAGGTACTGCTCTCAGTTAGAAGGTGGTAGCCAGCAGCATCACTCCTGGCTGAGCCTGGAGCCAGGACAGGGAGCTTTTCTTCCTACATAGCAGGTCTGAGTATCAGCAGAGTGGTGGCGGTCAACAGCTGAGAGGTGCTACAAGTGTGCTCTTAAGTTGTCCATTAGCTGCATCACGTTCAAATTGCAGAAGAGAGCTGTGTAGGGTAAGTTGTTTCACCAGCAGCATTCAAGGTCCCATGGTGTTTCAAGGCCTCAGATATTCCAATTCAGCTACAGTCAGGGTTAGGGACTGCACAATTTAAATGGAAGGTAAATCGAAGTTCAATCGAAGTTCAAACTCAGCCCCTCTTCATGGCTTGATGCACAATGTAAATGTTGCTGTCGTCCTGGTAGATCAAAGAGCTATAGTGGAACGTGCTGGAGAGAAACAACAGAAGGAAGACAGAATGAGTTTGAAGTTTTGCTGATAAATTTAGATCCTAATTTTAGAAGGTGAAAGATAAGAAATTAATAAGCTGTTGATTTGGTTTCAAAGCTCTGGTTTTAGATTATAAGGTTTGCATTAAAATGTGAAAATACTTTTTTAATTGTATGGGATAAATTGTCACTGCTTCTTTCTAAAAATACAGGAAGAATGTTGCTGGCAGGGGAGAATATTGAAAGACTGTCATGTTTTAACAAGCAAAAGTAAAACCTGTGTTGATATTATTCCTGTAAAAATAATTTGTGACAGATGATCATTAGTTTATTTGAAATCCAGAATTAAACAGGATCATGTTACCCTACATGTCAAAATCGGTGTTGTCTTTTTTGTCATGTTACAATTCTGTTTGAAAATGATTTAAGGGGAATTTGCTTTGCTTTGACTTCTCTCTCTCTCTCTGTGTCTTTCTTTTAAGGTCAACTCAAATCAAAACATACTCTTGGGATAATGCCCAGGTTATTTTGGTCGGTAACAAATGTGATATGGAGGATGAACGGGTAATCTTCCCTGAGAGAGGCAAACATCTAGCAGAGCAACTTGGTAAGAAAAGAAATGACAAAAGCTTTATGCTTGCTTATGAGAACGCACAAAGTAGTGTCATTAATTGATACACTACTTGTAATGAAATGTTGATGATACACTCCTGTAAAGAAATAGTCATACACTGCCTCCCTTTTGTTTCTGCAGGCTGAGGTCTAAACTGTCCTTGTTGATAACACTAATACCATAACATCATTAGAATGGACATGTGTCCAAGGATGACCTTATCCAGAGCTGTGACAGGTCTGTCATCTAAAAGTATCTACAAGACCAGTGCTGGCACAGAGGCTGGCTTAGACTAAAGACATATTGGATAAAATGTTCCTTATGCTGTTCCTTAGATAGGAAGTACCTTATTTCCCTTGTTATACACAGCAAGGTATGTCTGTATGCATACAGGATGTTTAGGTAGATATAGCAATAGACAGATACGTCCTAGACAGGCAGAAAATAAGAAAAACACCAACAAGCTAACAGAAAACTTATGTATGTTCATAGCTCACTGGCTTTATTTTTTGAAATTATTTTTCTAGTTGTACAATTGCTTGTCCTGGTAAATAATTTAATCAGAATAACATATCTTCCTGTTGCATCTGTCTAAATAAGCATTAAATGTGCATAAAAGCACACCTCCAAAGTATACATTAAAAGTGACCATAAATTAGTCCTTAAAAGATGACAGAAAAGATTTAACAACAGGTTGTGTCCAGAAAAATTGTCAACATTTGTGAAGAACTGAAACTATTTGCCACAAAACCAAAAGGGTTACCATTGCATCTGATTTAACAGAGAATATTTTTCTTTTCAGAAATACCTGTCACATTGTATGTGTTTCTATAATCTGTTCTTCCCTCTGTAAGCATTTCTACTATTTATTCATTTCAATAGGAGGGATGGGGAGGCACTCTTTATCAGGGAGTATAGTGACAGGACAGGAGGTAATGGTTATAAGCTGAAAGAGGGTAGATTTAGATTTTACACTAGGAAGAATTTTTTTCCTGTGAGGGTGATGAGACACAGGAACAGGTTGCCCAGGGAAGCTGTGGATGCCCCATCCCTGGAGGTGTTCAAGGCCAGGCTGGATGAGGCTTTGAGCAACCTGGTCTAGTGGAGGGTGTCCCTGCCCATGGCAGGGGGGTTGGAACTTGATGATCTTTAAGATCCCTTCCAACCCAAACCATTCTATGATTCTATGATTCTAATAGGAGCTAGAAAACAGTATTCAACTGAGAAAGAGAACAAAAATATGTAAATACAGTTTTGCCCCAGATTTAGAACAGGCACTAAAATGTGTGGTAGCAAACATGAATTTGCAATCTAGAGTATGAAGATTTTTTTTTAAGTCACATAACTGATCTGAATTCTTATTCCTTGAACTATTTTCTTATAGAAAGATTAATGTGGTGAGCTGACAAGGAATCCCCAAGGTCATAAATTTAGCAAGACAAGAGGGAACTTTGCATGTTGTACAGTCAAGAATTCTCAGCTGAAATAACCAGTGCTTGCAAGAAAAAAAGTAATGAGATAGATATCAAAACTCATGCTTCAGGCTTTAAAGCAAACTCTAACTGCTGGGATTTAGAATTCAATATTTATGGGAGCAGATTATCCTCTATTCCCATCTTTATCTACTCTGGGGTTTTCCTTTCTCAGATATGTTATCGTGTGGCTCTCTCAAGGGCAGATTATTGTACTGGATAAATTGTGGCTGTGATCCAGTATGACATTTACTGTACTCAGACTGCACACACGAGTGTTTGTAATTTTCCTGTGCAGCTGCAATCATTTCTTGAACCTGCTCAGAGACTGTGGGAGGTGGTGTCTGGAAAGAAGAACAAGTTTCCCTGATTTGTAGTAAGTGCATTGGCCATGTTGGCCAGTTTGAAGGGCATGAGTTGTGCCAAGCACTTGGAACTGTCTTTCCTTTCTCTGACAGTGAGTTGGTAATAACTCTTGTGGTCAACTTTTAAAAGTAACTATACAGATTTCTGTGTCCAGCAAGACATTTTAAGACTGTGGGCCCTTTGAAAGACGTGAAAGCAACATTGATTACAGCCACAATTACAAGCAAGTACAACATATGAGTGCTGTACAAAGAACACACTGTGGACCACTGTTCTTAAGTCTTGGTTTACTTGAAGTCACTGAGAAAATTAATTCGTGTACATTTTGGGCTGTGTTTTCAAAAGATCAAAAAGAGTACTGGGCATTTAACCCCCTGGGAAACATGGTGTTCTGCTCAGAACAGCATTGTCGGAAAATTGTACCTCTTTCATGGCTGCTGACCTCTGAAAAATGTGGCCTTCAATTTTATTAACGAAGTGTAGTCAAACATTTCTTTAAATGTCAGTGTTGGATTATTTCTCAGGTGTAACTCAAACAAGTGGTTTAGATCAGCCAGCAACAGGCCTCATTACATGTGCAGGTCTGGCTAAACTAATCCAGTATCCTATGGTAGCTCTGAGTACCTCTCATAACACTAACAAAAGTTCACAAAAGGGAGAAGGAACAGTTAAGGATCTCACCTTGAAGAGAAATTAACAGAATATTTATGAAGACAGTTTGTTGTTAGTGACATAGGGCATGACACTACCAATAGCACCACAGATCATAGCCGCAAGCACCATACTACTTTACCTACGGTAAGGGCCAGAAGTAAGTGGCTTGTGAAAGGTATAAAAGGGCAAACATACAGCCATACTTTCCCAGACTATAGCAAATTATGTTCATAGGTCTCATGAACCGAAGGCAGTATCTTTATATTCAATATATTAATGATTTTTTTGCATGGACTTGTCCAATGTCTTTGAAATCATAAAAACTCTTACCATCCACATCTTTTAAATATGCACAGTTTATCTGAGTTATCTGCTTCTGCTTTCAATTGGCTGCTTGCTAGTTTTATTTGATGTTTCTTCACTGTTACATTCTGAGAAATGGTGAACAACTGTTTGCTGTTACTTTCTCTGAAACGCTACTGGTTTCAGAGAACTCTATCATACCCCTCCTTTTTCTCCAGGCTGTAATTTCCAGACTATTTCATTGTTCGAGACACACAGACCATCTCACACCTTAGCCCTTCCTTGTCACCCTATTCAGTACTTTTTGTAAGTGGTACATTCTTTTTTCAGAAATTAGTTCGTAGTTGTTTAACATATTAGCATCATTAAAAGAGTAATGTTAGAATGAGGTAAAAACAAACAGGATCAAATAAATTCAGCTGAGTCATGTAACTTTACCTCACAGAGATACCAAGAAAATATAGACACATGACAAAACAGCCATCAGAGAGAACAAATTAATGTAATGTTGTTACTGACACAAGAATCACAGAAACACGTTTAAACAAGTTCACTCACTAATCACTGCAATAAAAGGGGGTGGGACACAATTCTTACACTATTTTGTATTTTCATGAAGGTTTGCTCTGAGTACTGCATGCTGTTGAGCGAAACCCCAATATAGTCAGCACTTACATGCTTTAAAGCATTTTAGTATAAAAGGCTTGGAACTTCTTGCAAGCAAAATGCATGCACACTTCCCAGCTGCATTACTCACACAGCTTTTCTGACATATTAATTTCATGCATCTCAGCTGAGCTCAAAGCTTCATAAATTCTTAGAAGTTTGGTATCACTTGTCAGAACAGAAATAAAAAGAATGACTCAGAGGTGGCATCAATTTCTTGGTTCTTTTTATTTGTGATCTGTATGATATATTGTGATCTACATTCTGCAAAAGGATTAGCAGGCAGAGGTGTGCATAGGGCTTTTAATAGACTCTGAGTAACTGCACATGCAAATGGACAGTTGCAGTGACCCAGCAATGTGCACTTGCAGCCCAGGAAGCCAACCACATCTTGGGCTGCATCAAAAGAAGTGTGACCAACAGGTCAAGGGAGGTTATTCTCCCCCTCTGCTCTGGTGAGACCCCACCTGGAGTACTGCATCCAGCTCTGGAGTCTTCAGCACGGAAAGGACATGGACCTGTTGAAGAGGGTCCAGAGGAGAGCCACAAAGATGATCAGAGGGCTGGAGCACCTCCCATATGAGGACAGGCTGAGAGAGTTGGGGTTGTTCAGCCTGGAGAAGAGAAGGCTCTGGGGACACCTTAGAGCAGCCTTCCAGTACCTGAAGAGGACCTACAGGAGAGGTGGGGAAACACTCTTTATCAAGAAGTGTAGTGACAGGACAAGTGGTAACAGTTTTAAGCAGAAAGAGAGTAGAATTAGATTAGATATCAGGAAGAAATTTTTTACTGTGGGGGTGGTGAGGCACTGGAACAGGTTGCCCAGGGAAGTTGTGGATGCCCCTAGAGGTGTTCAAGGCCAGGCTGGATGAGGCTTTGAGCAACCTGGCCTAATGGAAGGTGTCCCTGCCCATGGCCAGGGGCTTGGAACTGAGTGTTCTTTAAGGTCCCTTCCAACCCAAACCATTCTATGATTCTGTGATATGTACTTTGACATACAGTTTCTCCATTTATTTTTGACATTTTGCTGTGTACGCAAATTAGGTACATAATTTTACATGTGTTCTTTGGTTGACCATGTGCATCTGTACAAATCCTATTTGCTTTTTGTTTGCTACAAGTTATTTCAACACTCATTAGTTTTTAACTGCAAGTATTACCACTACAGAGCATCGTATATTTTTAAGACTAGGGCCCCTAAGGTTGCTGCAAAAATACAGTCCTGCCATACGTCCAAACCATGCCTATTGTGCTCATGCTGCACCATGTATTAGGGGGATAGTGCAACATCTGCCTCAAGTGTCTGGCCACGTTTTCTGTAATGTCATGTTTTTCCTATCCCAACTTTCTGGCTCAAGTTGGTTAAGACTTGGGGAAATGGAACTATTGAATCACAGAAGTGTTGGCTGGAAGGGACCTCTGCTGATTATTTAGTGTGATGTCCCCCTAAAATCTACCTGTCCAGCTGTTTTCAAGGCAGTGCCCTTCCCATCAGATTTTCTGTGCCTCCATGTCTCACACCCTGCCACCTGGGGTGACCCATGTCTGGGGGCATCTGGCACGTCTGAGCATACCACAGGGTGCACTTACCTGCTTTCTAAACATGTCCTGGCATGCTGTCTGTCTCAGAGGCCACCAACCAATGTTAGAAAACAAAACATAACAAGCTCCTTCTGGGTGAGTTTTCATGTTCCCTTTTGCAATGGCTGGCAGAAGCCAACCCTCATGCTGCATTCAGAGCCCCTGCAAAGTGCTCTGAATTCTATGTGCCTCAGTGTCAGCAGTGCCTGTCACTTCAGTTTGCCTCCACAGCTTCTCACTCAGAGGGGCAGTAATTGTCCCCCTCAGATTTTAACGCACACCTTATTTTGCATAATTTGGGTTGTTTTTCCCCCTCTTCATACTCTCTCTTCTCATCTCTTTTGGTCCATTTCTTCCTTAAAGTCTTTATTTTCACCTCTTTCTTTCTTTCTTTCTTTTTCTCTTTCTCTCTTTCTCTCTCTCTCTTTCTCTCTTTCTCTCTTTCTCTCTTTCCTTCTTTCTTCTTTCTTTCTTTCCTTCTCTTGATTCCCAGTGCTTTAAAAATAAATTCCACCAAAAATTAGAAGAAAATTTCTCACTTCAAAACAAAATCAGCCTGCCTTTCCTATTTTGTTTCTGTTTTGTTCTTGTCTCAGACATGGATGTACATAATGGTCATACTGGGGAGATGCCAGACACCCGTTTCAGGGATTATTAGATTTCTTCAAATTAAACCCATTTAGCACCCCAGCAAACCTGAAAGTGGAGTGTTTGTCAGTGCTGTGTGCTTATACAGGGTGCAACTCAGCATTCAGCACTTCTGTGTGATCTGACCAAGCCTTCAAGACCAGGCCTGATGCTGAGATAGGGCAGGAACAGGGCTGGTTTCTAAATCCCACCAGGGCTGGGACACAAGACAGCAGTTTCCCAGCATCAGGACTGGAGAGCACCTTCACTTTTCTTGGGGTATGAGC
The DNA here is from genome assembly GCA_013400615.1 of Syrrhaptes paradoxus. Lineage (NCBI taxonomy): Eukaryota > Metazoa > Chordata > Aves > Pterocliformes > Pteroclidae > Syrrhaptes > Syrrhaptes paradoxus. The sequence goes on from VZTO01020881.1 coordinate 19,086, forward strand.
ACTGGGAGGTAACGTGTACAACATGCATCTGTGGGTACACTGGGGGTATTAGACATAGACAAAGGAACTGAAGAGGCATTTTTAGGGCTGTAATTTTGGAATCTAAATCGGGAATCAAGTGGGACTTGGCACCTCCGCACAGCCTGCTAGAACAGCAAGTTCTGTTTTGCCCCTGTGGCTGGCTGGAGGCTGTGGTGCAGAAGGCAAGGTCGCCAGCAGCTTTGAGAGCACGGACATATGGCTGTGTCTAACTGCATTAAAAATTAAAATAATTGGGTTGTGAAGGAACATGCCTGTTCATAGTTCCACCCTTCACCATTTTCTAGCTCCTTTTAAAGGGCAGATGTTAGTGCCAGGGCAAGGAGACAGACTGACAGCGCTGACAAACAGCCTTCTGTTTAGCTACAACACGCACAGGGCATTGTCAGAGCAATTAAAGGCTATTTTTTACAGGGGGGAAATGCCAACCTGCCATTGCTTTCGTGCACTTGGAGCTGCATTACAGGAAAGTTACTTAATGACAATAGGAACGAAGGGATTGTGGCTGTTCAACAAATGTCTCATGTAAACAAACAAACAAAAATTCTTTGCCAGGAATCTAACTTATTGCCCAAATGCACTCATTCAAAAGGTATCTGGAAGCCTTATACCATCATACATAGTATATAAAGTTATATAGTTATATGTAGTATATAAAGTTATATGGAAACCTGTTCTAAAAGACTGGAAAAGAAGGTGCTAGAGCATTATCAGTAACTGCCCCTCAAGTCTGTTCATTCTGTCACAGCTGAGATTCTTTTTTAAAATAAATTTGGCCACCCTAGATCTTGGATAAATATCTTAGCATTTCTGTTAACAATCTTTACCCTAGCTCTACTGAAAATGGTGCTAAAGCACTGATGTTCTCTGTGGTAATATTAGCAAAGTCCTGATTTGGGACTTAATGTTGTTTTAATGTTTTCCTTAATATAGTCCAGCCCTTGGGCTTGTTTGGACAGCAGAGGTCCCATCCAACTGTTCTACAAAGCAGAGCATAGTTTAACCAGATCTGCTACCATAATTGCACGTGCAGGAGATGCTCTAAAGAACAGCAATGGTCAACAGCTACTTTCAGCCCAGTTTCCTACGGGAGAGATCACCTTTGCAATCATGCCACATGTGTCTGTCTCTCTTTGAGAGTTCTCAAAGAAATTAGCAGTTCTGAGGAAGTGGACATCTGTGCAGAGGAGAAAGGTCTTGCTGTTACTTTGACTGACAGCCTGCAATGTGAATGCAAAGCTTATTAGATACTATTCAGAGCAGGAAAGTGCCTGCCAGTGTCCCCTCAGGACTGCCCACAGGTTGCAAATACAAGAAAATAAGGCATCATTAGCTCCTCTCCTTTAGATGCTATGACATTGTTAAATTATTCATTCCCATGGCTTCCTAAATTTTGCCTTTTGTACACTGCTGTGTTACAAAGGGAACAGCTTCCTGCAGCAGGTTCTTGCTCTGATGTTGCAGTCTCCTACTAATCCTCAAAATACTGGACTGAACAGGGCACTGGTAAGAGCATCACTAAGGATCACAGTTCAATCTTGTCTTCAAGGAAGGATAGTCACTGCAGGAACACACCCTTGATGACATTTGCTAAACATAACATAACATAACATAACATAACATAACATAACATAACATAACATAACATACATTGGGGTGATAATTAAAATTGCCTTGGTTGTGGACAAACACTCTGAAAACAGGTCTTCCTGATCAGCTGGTGAAACATTAACATAGCTCTTGTCTGTATTGTCTCTGGAATTGTGCTTAAAATTCACTAGCTAGTGTTTCCTCTTGATATCACATTTTCTCAGGAAGATAAGAAGGCGCAGAATGTTCTTCCCTTTGCATATGGCTCTCCTTTCTGGTTTGGTTTGTTGGGTTTTTTTCTCACTTATTTTTTGGAAGTAGGCATAAGTGTTAATCATCATCAGTGAAGAAGCTTCTGCAGAGCCAGGGCAAGTCTGAGGCAGAGAGGGAACAAAGTAATGCAGGCTGTTTATGTGTTTCAGGGCAGCTATCTAAACTGCTCTGTGTGCATTACAGCTCACCAGGTGAATAACAGCACCATGCCAGTGTCCTGGCTAGCCCCTGCTGCTGTAGTGCTCTGATGAGAGCTTTCCAGCTTTCTTTGAGTCAATCCTTTTGGGAAAAAGATAGATAAGCAAAAGAAACATAGTGTAAGGACAGACAAGGGAAAAGTGAATTAACCACAAAAAGAGACATTTAACTTAGAACATCTTGATGCATGTTCCACACAATTGTTTGTATGTTCAGTCAGCACTTCGATATTTTGGATTTTCTCAGTTTCAGCTCTGTTCTGCTTTCCCTACCCACGTGCCCCTTGGGCTTTGTCATATCTTTTCAGTAATTTGCTCTTCCCACTCTCATCCACATCAGCAGTACTGATCATCACGGGTGGTGGGAACATGGTGTTCTTGGAGCTCTGCTGCCCTGAGCATCACCAGAGAGTTGTCTCACTTCAGGCTTCACATGGAAAATCTTTTCTCTCCATTAATAATGAGTGGTGGGAAAAAAACCTAAAGAAATCATTAAAAGGCATAGATCGGAGGCCCTCATACACAGGCATTTTAGAAGCTTAGTCTGTCTAAGCACTATCAGTAAAATAATTGCGAGATGAGTCAGGAAGAGAGGAGACATAATGGGGAAAAGGTCTCCAAAACACTCTGTAACAAAATGGAAAACAACCAGAATTCAGATATTTATTCCAAGAACACTCTGCTAGGAAAATTGTTCCATATATCTTTGAAAGTGTTCCACAGACAGAGTTTCTGTTAAACAACAGAAAAAAAGAAACACCACTCTTATTTACTGGGATCTTTTGCATAAGGTAACACTTACGTGGGGAACTGAATCCCCTGCACAGGACAATCAGTTGCTGTTCAGGTGACAACATGAGCCTCTGCTGCAAGAGTCTTTGCAGTGGTGTCTTCAGCTTCATCAAATGAGACTCTCTGAACTCCTGTTTTGCTGAATCCTTGTAATCCAGATGGTCCTATGTGCCTATATACCATGATCTGTTGGCAGTGATTACTTTAAACCGTGCACAAAGCATCTCTTGACTGTCTCAAGTGGCTTCAAAAGACTTTACTGTGTGACCATTTCCGCATCTGTAAGAACAGTTTCTGCAGACCATCTACAAGTGTCTTAATGACTAAATTGGTGGGATGTGTATAGAAGCATAGCCTGACACCCAGCTACACCACTACTGTGACTGCAATTTCCTTCTTATGTCAGAAGTGTAACTGAAATTCCATAGGTTGCACCACAGCTGTAGTGTCTTTTTTCATTTTATTTGAAAAAATGTTTGTGCTTGAACACCCTGTAAGCTTCTATTTTATTTGGAGAATATGTGCCTCTAGGTTGTCACAGTGTCCTTGTGCAGAACAACCTCATCATGGCAGTGGGCCTGTTTTCTTGATCCTGTCCATGTTACAGTATTTCCTGACATGGGTCTCCTCTCTTCTTTGTGACTGTTTTCCTTTCACTTTCTACTTTTCTCTGCCCATATCTCTTACCTACCTGTCAGATGTGCCATTTCATGATCATATCACATGCCAGTTATTCTGTCTTCTTGTCTGTAAAAACTGCCCCCCTGAGAAATGTCCTCAAGATTAATTCTTCTTTCTGTTGTCTTCTCCAAGGCTTTGGTGTGCCATTTCTCAGGCAGCCTCTTATTGTCCCTCAATTTTGCTGCCCTCTGGTTTTGCTTGTTTCTCTTTGGAATGGCTGCTTTTCTCTCTGTGCAGCAGACACTTACAGTTGTGGGAGGATCTGACTGTGTTGCTGTGGTAGAGCTGCAGCCAGGTTTCAATGCAGAGCACTGAAAATGTGAAAGATCTTCCTCCCCCAAAGCAGTCCCCAAGCAATCGGAACAGTCATCTCCTAGATGAAGCTCTGCAGGAGGGCTGAAGCCACCAGCAAGTGAGGCTACACTGGCTTTCCCCATTTTCCTCCAAGTTTCAAACAAAGGAGATATGTAAGCCAAGCTATACTAAAACAATGCCATGTAGATGCAAACCTCCTCCCAGTATATGACTTCTGTAGACAGTCTTTTATTATGCACAGTTTTCCTGCTTTCCAGATAAATGTGGAAAGGAAAAGTTTTCATGGCAATGTATACTCATACCTGTGAGGTTATCCTTATGCTTCTTACTGATGTTAATAGAAGTTGTAAGACCAAATCCCTGTACAATATAGATATCTCTTATTATCTAAATTACCTGTGAACACCAACTTTTCCCTGTGTTTACCTCCTATGCATTTAAACGATTTAGCACTTTGTGACATTTCAGCACAAGGCACCTTATGTAAATTAAAAATATGAAGAACATTCAGAACAGAGAGTTAATATTTTGTATTGGTTATTAGTGCATGTGGGGATATCATGCCAAGCTAAATATAATTATGTGCTGTAATTCTAGGCTAGTACTCAAACATGCAAAAGCTACATAGTAAGCAGTTGTAGGACTGAATGTGCACATTACATTCTGTTTAGATGGCACGTTGAATATGTATTACTAATGTGATCAAAGTAGTTACATTTAAATTTCAAGTGGCCTTTTGAAATAGATTAGCCCATTCACTAGAAACCACACACAACATTAAAAAAAAAAAAAAAAGCTGTTTTCTGCTCTTCTGTCAAGAGCTTCAGGTGACTGACATTTTCATACTGGGATTTTTCTCATAATTATACATGGTGGTAGTTGCACAGTTATTCAGCTTTATTCAAAAAGAATCAAAATAGTTGTGCAAAGGCTAAATCGCTTCTGTAAAATTACCGGTGGATTATGTGTCTTGTAAATTGTTTTAATACTGAACCCCTAGGCAGTGGAAAAACAGAAGTAGGAGAAAGTTTTAAATTTTCAGGTAACCCTCAGGTGAGCAATGTGGTAACTGTGGGACAAGGTGGAGCCTGCGGGGAAAGGCTTAGAAAACAAATTTAAAAAGACTGAAGCTTTGCAAAGGAAGCAAGAACATGCAATGACCCAGCACTGGCAGAAGCCTGCTGGATTGCAGGCTGACCAGCACATTGCAAACCTGGCCCAGATGCAGGAGGCAGACATGGGAGATGAGACATGGGACAAATGGGGGAAGAGAAAAGAACTTAGGAAAGTTGGCTCTGCTCCATAAAAGCTTCCAGTGTCCCTTCTGTGTTAAAGACAGCTCTTATTTTTGCCTTTGTGATAGTCATTGGGAATGGATAGATAAAAGTCCTTCCATGGAAATTAATTAAGGAAGTTTTCTTCCTTATGTGCATTTGTATATTTTTCATTAGTTTGGTTTGTGGGGTTTGGAGTTTCTTTGGTCCCACAGATTCACTTCTAACTTAAGAAGATACCAAACTGCAGAAATCTTTTCTTGTCCTGTTTGGTTTTTTTTTACCCGGTTATTTCCAAACACAGTTGTCTGTTTTAGCACCAGGTTAATGACATGATGAAAGTGGTTATTTCCAGATTAATAATGCTCAGATGAACATAATAGTTAAAGATGCAGCATTCCTTCCCAGTGGCTGGTTATAAGGGCATTTCTAAAATAATAATAATACTCTCAAGCTGCTGTCAAATTTTAGATTAATCTGGCTTAAAGTAGAATTTGTCTAAGGCAATGTATTTGGGCCAGTCTTGATTTTACCTGTCTTGGTGTAAAGCAAATAGCACTATTGTGCTTACTCTGATTGTGTTTTAACTGCTCTTCCAATATCACTCTTTTATACGTGTGGTCTCACATTTGCTTTCTGAGTGTGTCTCCACTCTTTCTTGCCCAAGTGAAGTTTGTATATGAATTGAACATAAACATGTTGTTTATTTTCTTAGGATTTGAATTTTTTGAAACAAGTGCCAAGGACAACATTAACGTCAAGCAGACATTTGAGCGACTCGTGGATATCATCTGTGACAAAATGTCAGAAAGTCTGGAGACGGATCCCGCCATTGCTGCCAGCAAGCAGAACACACGGCTAAAGGACACCCCTCCTCCACAGCAGCCCAACTGCGGCTGTTAATGCAGCTATCAGCAAAGGCAGCTCCAGTGTGTTCTGTTGCCAACAAGATATTTATGAATGGTCTATATGCCTTTATTTATGCTGTCTTATTCATTCTGAGGGGATAAAAGTCTTTTATTTTACATCAGCAGCTGATCGAGTATGCTTATGGAGATGGAGAGGTTATTAGCTTGAAGGGATGATCCATTTTTTTAGCATCTGGCTTTTTCATGCAGGATAGTTATTAGTTTCTCTTTTCTTTTGACTGTTTTACATTACACTTATTTCAGCTGGTGCCATGTCCTCAGATCACATTTGCCTAAAATTGACTCTTGCTTCATTAGTTTCAAATTATGTGGTTGAATCCTTAGGGTAGTGGCCAAGGTGTTTTGGAATAAGCTTCCTGATACTACTTCTATTTTCTCCTGACTGAAAATCAATTAGAAATATTCCTCTAGTGAGCCAATCCCTCATTCTGTCCAGATCATTTGTATAAGGGACATTTCCTGGAGCATATTGCCTTGGCAAATCTAGACGCATTGTGTTACACATCATGGCTGACTGGAAATAGTGGAGGTTAGAAAGAAGTTAGCTCCTGGACACAAAGCCACCAAGCTTCCCTGTGAATTTCCAATTGGATGTGGGTATTCAGTGCAGACCTGCAGAGATATTAAGTATTTCATCCTGTTTGGATAGCTAGTATGTTTACATTTCCATGGGAGCTGCATGTCTAATACCTTTCTGAAACTGGACTTAGTTTCTCATTCTGTCGTTACGGAAATCCCAATAGTACTCACCCCAGTAGCAGAGGTTGACTAGCTGTTTTAATTTCTGCTTACATGAGATATTAAACACACAGTTCTACATCACCCCTAACAGACCCAAATCCATTACACTCAGTTTTTCATAGCTGAAACCTGTCTTGTCGTGTTGTTGTCAAACTTGCATACTTAAGTTTTCAGAATTTTCATCTCCCATTGTCAGTGAGACAACCATCACCACGCTGGCTACAAATGCTGTATTTTACTCAGACCTATTGCAGAAGTGCTGCTGGTGTCAGTGAACTGTAGTTTGACCTCATTTTCACTTTGATGAGGATATCTATTTTGAGACGGCAATCAGAATTTCACAAGATTTTTAAAAAACTTATAGAGTAATAAAAAATTGTCAACATTTCTGTTGGTATGCTGAATACATTTCTGAGATCAGCAAAAGGCTGTGAAGATAGCAGAATAAAGTAAACAAATTATTTTTTAAAAAACTGTTAAAAATAATCATATTTCACAGTTTTTAAGAGTGCTCCTTTATTAATTGGTGGCAGTTTGTTACATCTGTGGCCTGGAGTACTTCCTTTGTACAACTGCATTACTCACATCACAGTGACATTTTTTTAACTAAGCAGCATAATTGAAAAAGCACTAACTGTTTTATAGTTCAAATTAGGCAGAATTTAGGACAAAACTGACATTTCTTGAACTGTCTGCAATGGGAAAAAATGGAAGACAAAAAACAAAAAAGAAGTCACACAAGGTACTTCAAACTGCTTACAACTGCAAAGAAATCCCTCTACACACATTACTTTTCTTGAAGGTAATTTACGTAACTCCTGAAAAACACTAAGAGAAAGGTCACTTTTTTTTTTCCAACTGATAAAATAACCTACATACACTTTGACACAGTAACAATGACTTCCAAACAAGGCATATAGGCACATGTAAAATGGATATGCCGTCAGGGCACTACATTGACTGCCTAACTTAAATGAATAAATGTTCTTTTTTCAGTCTGGGGTTTTAAACCATGTCTGTCCTGTTAGCTAGTTTATTAAGCATTTGTTTTCCTAGTGGACATGGAGACTGGACTTCACTTGTTTACTTCTATAAAGAGAAAGCACTGTCCTCTTTGGGGCCGATGAGCATCCAGGTGGAAGAAGTGTGTGCTACCAAAACCATAACCCTGCCTGTCTCCAGGGGTGCTGCTTTTCTCTCCCCCATCTAAGGCAGCATGTTGATAACTGTGCTGAGAGACTTTCATTAGTACCTCTTCACCCACCATGTACGAGCTGCTTTGGAAAAAGAAGTGATAAGAAGCTGAGGAAGCTTTGTGTGAGATGGTGGTCAGTTTTCTATCCTTTTCTTGTTATATGCAGTTATTCCTGATGGAGAAAAAAGAGGAGGGAAGCCTTGAGACAGCACTCAGCTTCAGTCCTCAAGTCCCTTAGAAAACGTTTAGGTCTGAGCCATCTCAGCAAGGCAAGGAGAGAGGAAGACATAGCCACATCTTACATGATCTTGGGCATAGCCCCGATCATGCAGCATGGCTACAAAGGCAAGTATTCTTCCAGCTTTGCTCTGTGATGCTTGCTGCAAAATGGTAACCTCCTGTGCACTTTTAAGAATGAAAAAAAGACTCCAAGATGCCCCTTGCTACAGCCACACCTTGCTTATGCTCCATTGTAATTAATACCAGACCGTCTCTGCCTCTTTATGACCATATAGACTATACTCTGTGGTGGCAATATATTATTAGCACGTATCTTTTTAAACAAATTGAGTGATAGATAACTAGTTCTTTACTAAAATCGGATTAATTAATTGCTTTTCATTTTGGATCAAAAGTCTGGGCAGAAGAGTAAAATCAAAGAGGGAGAATCTCTCCTTCACATTTCTGAGTCAACTAACCTCCCAGGCTTCCAACACATCTGGCCTTCTGCATGGAAAGGGGAGGATGGGAGAAGCAGCAGCCAGAGTAAGATTGTTCAGTAGACGGCCAGCCATGTGTTATGAGGAAAAGGCTTATCTGAAGTATAGTAGCAGAACCAGTCAGTATTTAAAACTCTTAAGATATTTGTATTGACACTCGGCCATTGTCATAGAGTTCAGAATTAGTCAGATTAATTTTTAGAGTATTCACATCAAATCCTTTGAGGTTTTCAAGACCAGGCTGGCTAAAGTCCTGGACAGACTGCTCAGACTTCTTAGCTGACACTGTTTTGAGCAGAAGGTTGAGAAGGATGACCTCCTGATGTCCCATCAAATCCAATTTATTCTATCATCCCTTCTTCTGAACTTGAAAATGTGTGGAAGTTCAAGGAGACCTTTTCTTAACAATCAAGGTTACCTGCTGTTGGAAAAGTAGGTTTTGATATTCCATCACAGGTTGGCTTTTGCAGCCACATGTTTCACAGCACTGCTGAGTTTTCTGCTATAAAGTTTGGTCACATTTAGATCAGGAGCATCATGATCTCAGTACCTCTCTCAGCTGTCACCTGGGTATTGTAGAGAAACACAGGAAGGCTTTTGAAAAGTAACTTACTATTATCGCTTCCCCAAACATTCTAAAAATTTAGCTTGAATTCTCAGGGAACTATCAGGACTGCAATTTTCATTCTATTTAAAATTATGCTTTGGCCTGTTCCTATGGTAGGATATCCAAAAGCAGACTGTGTCAATTTAGTTCGGCTCTTACTGATGGATGTGATAGAATTGCCATTTTCTTGAAGACAAGTAGAGTTAAGATGTACACTTTTGGAAATCCCATCCTAACCTGAACAAGGGCCAAAATTTAAACAATCAATGGCTTATTCTTCACACATATCCAGTAGTCACTGACAATGAGTTTTTGGAGGAGACAAGCAGAATTTGGCTAGATGCCTCATCTATCCACTGCTGGAGCACAGTTCCGTCAAGGGAAAGTACCAAGCTAAAAAAGAGCTTTATTTTTGTGATGGAAGCGAGCTGGCTCATTAAGCTGAAACTTGGGACAAGTGATCCGAAACAACTTTCAGCTTCATCACAATTCTTGGTTAAAAATCACTCACACTATTTCTACTAATTTGTTGTCACTCTCAGCACAGAAATAGGTGTAAATGTCATGGAACTTCATTGGTCCAGCCACAGATAGCCCCTTCAGCTGAGGTTTAGGCCACTTGGGGAGATACAGCAGTTGACACACAGATCTTGTTAAATTTTTAGAGACTGGATGCCTTTGGGCAGTGAGTCCTGAGCTCATAGTGCCAGCTGAACTAACACAACCAGTTTTCCAAGTTATGATCTAGATGAAAGCTTTCAGCATCAGGCTAATCTGTGCATGAGTAGCGCAGTAGCCTTATCATGCTCTGACACTGTCTTGCTTGCTGCATGTTCAGACTAGTGCTCAGAAAATGTCTTGGGAGCACACAAGAGTGCAGGATGTGACTGCTGCAGTGCCTCCTGGCACTGACCTGCCAAACAGCTAGCAAGCCCTGTGGAGTTGAGCCATCGGATGCATGGTTTTGATGTACCTGATAAGAGTTAATGTTCACAAGCATTTTGGTTCTTATAGTGCAACTAACTTAAGACTGTATCTTTCTGTTGCTGTTGTTATTTTGTTTATTTAGATCTGTTTGTTTGGTGTTTGAAATACATAAGAGCTAACCTGATTTTCTGTCAAAAAAATACTCTTTCTGAACGGCTGTGTACATGACTGTTACCTGGAACTGTTGTTCCTTTGTGCTTAATGTAACACACAGAGAAACTACCTGAGCAACTACATCTCTGTGGCCTTTCCAGAGCACCAGTCTGAAAGATTAAATTTTCTTCCCAGTCTGCTCAGCTCTGTACATTCAGCTGTACCACCCATACCTTCTTTATTTGAGGAATGAAGTGCTATTTCAGGATGCACAAAATCTGCTGGTGTTTGATCCTAACTTTGAGAATGCTTTGAGTTTAATTGTCATTCTTAGGAAAAAAATAGTGGTACAAATTCTACATCTGATTATGATGCCTTTGTTTTGTCAGTAGCAGATGAATGATTCTGCATTTGCATTCCAAAAGAAGCCCCCATCCCAAATTCCACACCACTACTACCACCTCTCTCTTGTCAACCCCTCCCCTGACTCTTTCCTATATTTGTTTGCGAGAAGCAAGTTTTATTACTTGCAAGTTTTATTACTTGCATTTTTAAGGGGATCAACTAAATTACTGTTCTGCTGCTGGACAGATTCCTCCTTGGTCTGTTTCATATAGATAGATACACAGTGTATGAGCCTAGTTCTTCTTTAGGATGACAGATTTAGCAATGTGATATAATGAGTATGTATATCCTCATAAACAAACCCTCAGGGGGTGTAAAGCAACATGTCTTCACTTACACCAACAGGGGAGTGAGTTGTGTTGATTTACACCATTAAACCCATACACATAGCTTCTTAAACCCCATACGCTCTGACAACAGGTTCTCCAAGGTTCATCATTTGTCAAGTCCCATTTAAAGAGGGAATTAATTTCATTTATTTGAATAATTTCTAACAGTTGTTTTTATTAAGGTGTAAATGTGTTTCACGTTTGCAATTTAGAGCTTTTCTTTTTATTTTTTTTAAACTTTTGTTTATCCATGGATGTTCACTGAAGCAGAAATTGTAACTACACACATACAGTATACACATATACACAGCAGTACATCTTTGACACACATTCAGTTCCCACTTTTACTTGTTCATGTTCAGTGCCACCTTCCCTAAATGCCACAGTGGAACTTATCTATAAATTCTCATTAGCACCAAAAATCAGCTGGGTTACATTTGTAGACCATAGATTTGTCATCTATGGTTCCAGCAGAGGTAGATGGCTTGTCATTTGTAGAATAAGGTACCTGGTAGGTGACTGGGGGGGAAGCAAAAGTCCTAATCTTCCAATAACTTCAGGATCATGCAAAACATGTGAAAATTAAAGCTAGATATTGCTTACCATTTCTGGCGATAAATTTCCTCAAGTAATTCTGACATGTACCTGCAACTAGTGTTAAATGAAACGTTTGTGCTGTAACTCCTTGTTTAATATTTTGTCAGTAATGTCAGATGTGTTGTGGCTCAGTTGGACTGTCAGAATGTGTAAACTATATACTAGTGTTTGTGGACTTCAAATGTCTTAAATGTTGCATGAAAATATGTTATAAAAATAGATATGTTTTCTATTTTTGAATACCTCAAAACTGAGGAATCATGGGCCAATAAGTGCAATATTTAATTATTTACTCTGTGTATATAAACTTGTGTGAAAGGGAGTAAGTGTCATGTATGTGTGATAAGTTGTTGATGATGCCTGTGTGGCTTAAGATTTCCAGTAGATGTATGTGTCTTGTAGTAAAATTTATATAGCAAACACTTCACCAGTGTAGTGTAAGAATACTCCATTCTTAAGTCATTTAAACTATTTTTCATATATGAGACAACGGTAAAAGATATTTGTATGTTTACTGCAAGTGCATGTCAATTTACTTTTAGAGTTGTGAGTGTCCTTTTTGAAAATTATCATGTTACACCAACACTAGTGGGACAGTGCTTTCAGTCAGAAGATGCTTGTAACCATTTCTAAACTATTTGCCTATAGCTTTCTAAAGCATGTTCTCTAGAAGCATTAAAATAATCTCCTAGAGCTCAGCAGTTATGGTGAGTTATTTATTCTTAAAGAATCAGTTGCATGCTCTGTCTGCCTGTATTCCATAATATCATGCGGGCATGTTTTCTTCCATCTGGTACAGTTAACTTGTAATACTTACCTGAAATATTAAATAGGAGTACCCAATACTGTTGCAGATGACTCATAAAACTTCAGTTGGTGTCCCAAGTTAACATTTTGGGGAACAGCTTGAAGGTCACAGTCAAAATGGTCCGGCACAGTGGATGGTGACCTTAATCAGTCACTTCTGACAATTTAGTTTCTTAACTTTTTTAGATCCTAAAAATGGAAGATACATCCTTATATTGACCCACACTCTTCACTCAACTGTTACAGGGCCCTCAATGTTGAACAAATCCACTCTTAGCAGTAAAGCTGGGGTATAAATAGAAAGAAAATGCAGCCCAGAATCTAACCATGAAATTAAAAGGAGACACACAATATTTTCTTTCTCCTTTCCTGTTATCACTGCATATTTCTAATAGTTCTCTATGCACACAACCAAAGCCATCACTATTCAGAAAAATCCTAAGGTACATGTGGGACCTTAGACCCTGAATCATTGATCTGCCATGAGTACCCAGCTGCATGCACAGACACGACAAAGGAGACACTCATTCTGTTAATTCTTGCTACATCTCTGGCTTCAAAGGAACACGTCATCTGCATTGGCAATTTGATAAACAGAGATGGGCCATGGAGTCTGGGTCAAGGAGAGTAACTGGTTTTGCTGAATTATTTTCATAAATTATTTTGATTAGTACCACATTAAAAGGTACATAAGTTGATTTTTAGTTTGATGCATTTTTGTGACAATGTACAAAGCTGATTTAGGTTTTTTTTTTTTTTAAATTACCTTGATCAGGAAAAGAACAAAATTCTAAGGCCAGCCAGAAAGCAGTATCATGGGCTTCCTTTTCTGCATCGTCAAATAGTTCCTCTGAGAAAGTAAAGTAACCAGATCGCATTAAGTAGCACAGGACAATACTTGCAATAACCTGAACTTAAAATTCTCCCTGTTTTTGTACCTTATGCCACGAAAACCTCTGCAAAATTACACAGACCAAAGTGAAATGAAAATATATGTGGCGAGAAATTTGGGATTGATTAATAAAAACAGGAAATTCTCAATATCTTTGTAGCTAAGCAGCAGACAAAGTAACAGTCATAATAGGAGGTACCCTTTAAATATAAATACACAGACTGCTTCAGGACTGAGGATGCTTTACCTAAACTTTCTATTGCTAAGTGATCTGACTGTTCAAGGACCGGCAGATAATTTTACCTAGCATTTTTATTATTCCTCATAGACATATGATTACGTACACAAAGATAAACTTGCTTGCTGAATTGTTCTTGAAGAAAAGTTGAAGTACTTACTTAGGATACATTTGTGAGGAAAGTGAGGGCCAATCTGTCCCTCCTCCCCTGGCTCTTGCTGCAATATAGTTACTGTGGTTCTAAGAATCATGCTAGTTTAAAATGCTGCTGGGTGACAAATTTTGTGAATCTTCTGCACACATACACAGGAGCTCTTGCCTGAACACGAAGTACAAGTTTTATCCATGTGCAGAGTTTTAATTCTATGTGAATGTAGAAACTATGTGTATTCCATTGGATATTCTGTTTGTATGTGACTTCCGTATACCAAGTGGATTTTTTTTTGTTGGATTTTTTTTTTTCCTTTTGCAATTACAATAAATATTCAAGAGACTATATCCATTAATATCTTAGTTGGGATTACATGGTCTTACCCCCCTCCTCCCTTTGTTTATTTCCTTTCTCTGACTGAAACTGGGAGAAAATTACTTCAGTTTTGACAAAAGAATGGACAACAATACCACATCTGCAAAAATTTGTTTCATTAATAACCTCTCAGTAGTATTGATGAGTCTTGGTTCTGTCTGAATCCCACCAAATTCACTGGAGACTTTGCTCTAAGGAGTCTGTAGGAGAAAATTAGACATTTCCCTACCCAAAACACATTGTTGTCTCAGCTTATACACTGTCTCTTTTAAGTGGGGCAAAGATTTTTGATGTTTCACTGTGCCTTTTGGATCCTGTTATTAGCCGGTCATGTAATCTTAACCTGAATGAGCAATCTCAATTGTGGTGCGTGGTATTTCACACAAATTGTGATAAATCACTGTCCAGGTATTCCTCATGTCCAAGTACATGCAAAGAGTGACCTTGGGCAGGCAAATTATCACCCCTAATAATGCAGTACAGCTAGCCAGATACAGCTCATCCAGGCACAGACACCAGCATGCTAGTAGCAGAGCAACCTCACCCCTGAGATGGGGTTTCTGAGGCCCCAGGAAGTGCATATGCACTTGTTTCAGACCAATGCCTGTGGTTAGAAAGCAAGTCTATGAATAGCTGTAGAACATCTGAGGATGCCACACAGGATGTCTGCCTCTCATCAGCCTCTTAAAGTTTTAAAGTTTAAGTAAGAATTCAGGAATATAACATCAGGCAGACATTTTTTAAAGCCCTGCCCTGCTTTTCTTTGAAGAAGATGTGCTCTAAGAGCAAAGCTCACTACAGCATGTCTTCATTTTTACTATCTTTAATGCTCAACAAGGCAGAAAAAAGCTTAGCTCCTGACCCTGATACTACCAGATTCTTTGCAGGTAAGCAACGCAGCGTGTGCAGCTTGTACTGCTCCACGTGTCACCCAGACAGCCTTGCCCTGCAGCAGTGAGGCAGCCATCAGCTCAGGCAACATCTGCTGGGTGTCTCAGGTGGAACTTGCCTTTGGGCCACCTCTTTTATTTCCGCTGGAGAACAACATCAGAAATTGTTTAGAAAATAAAGCCCATTTTAAATTGCAGTTTCTCTCTTCAGTAATTAACAATAGTGACACAAGTTTTCTGATGTCTTCCCTGCACGAGGGCACAAAACCATCCACATGCCACCTGGCAAAGCAGAAAAACACTAAGGTTTTACTGTATAACTAAAGTCAACAAGCAACTAACATTACTTCCCATCTATGCAGGATGAAAACATCTGCCCTAGTGTTACTGACAAGCTGGTTAAACAGCCTCCTTTCATCTCGCAGGGAATGGGGACCATCTGCCAGTAAGGAGGTACTTGGTGGCCATTTAAAGCCTACAGGAGGTCACTTAACCCAGGGCACACACAGGATTTCAAACATAGCCTTTCATTTCATGATTCCTATGCTTCTGGTGGGCTGGCTGCTATCCAGTTCTACTACGTGGGTTCTTTCCCCACTATGGTATTAGGGGACAGAAGCACCTGTCCCTCGTATGAGAATTTCAGTCTGGAAATTGCCTGATTTCCCTTCTGCATGTGACTCCCAGTTTTCTTCTGCTAACTACTTTCCTGAAATGTTATAACAGAGATTTCTGAAACACAAGAGCAGGGATTTTTCCTATTGCTTTAGCAGATAGTGTTTTCACTATTACATTTCAGAGGGAGCCAGAAAGACAACTTATTAACCTGCTAAGCCTTCTTTCTTGTACTGCCAACCTTGGCTAAAGGTAATGCATGCCTGCACAGTTCCATAATGCAGAAATCACTAACTCAGAGGGGCAGGTACCCGCCAACTGTTACCAAAGCAGAAGGGAGAAATCACAGAACTACATTTTGGACGTGCTGGCAACAGACTTTCCCACTGCATTGAGCTCATTGATGGGCTGCCCTCAGGAGGCTGGTGTCTGAGTGCTAGGCAAATAGATGCTTTCTACCACTTATATCCCAAAGAAAACTGGTGACCTTTCAAGTGCTGGGATTCTAGGAAGTAAATCTTATTTTTTGAAAATGAGGTCGCATAACCAGAAGAACTATTCACTGTACCAGGAAAGGTGCAGATAAATGTTGCACTCAAACAACAAGCCACGGTCTATGCACATAATGATGAGGAGACAAGCCACAGCAGGAAAAGGCAGACAGGCCTGGATGGTTTTGGTGACCACAGATAATGTGCAAAGCCACTTGCAAGTATGAGCAACGGAAACTATGATCTTGTGGACAACCTCTTTCCTGGTTGTCTGTTTGCCTTCAGCCACCCTTCATGATTCAGCTCAGCACTGCATTTGCTCTGAACGTGCTGCTCCAGCCTAACAAATGGGGAGTCACACAGCTCAGCTCATGGTTTCATCTCATAGTGTTTAAAGAAAGTATGGGGAAAGGGAAGGAGAAGGGTGGGTCTATCAGAGCTGCACAAAATCTTGGTATAAAAGCAATAATCTTCAGGAACAGTAGTAAAGTTAGTAAATCAGGAATGACCTAGTCCCTTGCCCATTTTAGAGGTCCCAGGGCTTCTGGTAAGTCATAGCCCTGATGTGTGCATTGGCCACAGGTACTTGCCACAGGTCTTACAACCTGGGCTACACATTCCTGGGTACATAGGTTGCACAGTGGTCACTAAGACTTGCTGCTGCTGCCCCATGCTGTTGTGGTCAGCATGGCCAGTCCTCAAATTAGCCAGGTTATTCCAGCATGACATTGAACTGCCCTATGCTGACAGGCTCAGCTAAAAATCTTGCTTTCTCCCTTCTTCCTTGGTACTTTTCTTTGCACTGAAATGAAAATCAAACACTAGAGGTGTCTTTTAACTGACTGTCACTTCCAGTCACACAGCAAGAACCACCCCCTGTGTTGCCCAACATACCATACAGGTGCTATGGGCTCAAATCTCTCCAAGCCCCCTCCCAGCACCTTTTTTCCCCAGGCCCCTCTGGAAGGAGTGACAGCTACCTTTCTGCTTTGTGGTTTATCATTGCATTAGATAGCCCTCTAATGTGTGTGTGCTGCAAACACACCTCACTGCGCATCACAGCCTCTCGGAGCTGCCTGGCAGGACCCTGTCCTTGTTCCTGTCACCTTCCAGGCAGCAAGGGGAGAAACAGGCACACAAAATGGGAAAATTAACCTTTTTATATTAAATCACTTTAAAAAAAGCACTTCAGAGGAATCTGGACCAGAAGTGACTTTCCTGACCTTGGCTGCAGGCTCCAGGGTCCCTGCTGGCCTTTTCCTTCATGCTGGGGAGCTCTGCTTGCCAAAGGGGTGGTTGTCATTTATTACTTTTGTATTGGTTATGGGTACTACTGTAATCTCCAGAATATCCCCCGACCTCCCAAGATTACTGGTCACCTACCCGATTGGAAGCCATTTAGAAAGGGGCTGACTCAGAAACTGATCCCATCCAGCAGTGGTTTCAACCATCAGAGCTTGGGTTTTAGGATCACCACAGGGATCCATACTGGGAGGAATCAGGGGGGAGGGCAGAGACTGAAGCATGCATGAGGCAAGGTGTGTGACAGAGATTAATCTAAGCAAAGCCAAGAGGCAGGATGGAAAGTGGCAGCTTTGGGGTATGGAGTTGGAGCTAGGCAGTAGCAGGGAAGGTGGCAAGAGGCATGTAGAGCTGTGGCGAGAGCTCAGGACGTGAGAACATGGACTGCAAGGAATACATTATAAAGGAGGGAAATTAAGCAATCTGGGGAATATAAAGAGGAGACAAGAGATGGAATAGCTGACAGAGTGTCCTGTTGATAGGAAGGAAGAGTGGGGTCCTACCACGGAGCTGCTGAGTGCACTTGTGCATCCACAGCCACTTTCACCCTCTTATGTCCCAATGAAATATTCATAAGGGCTGGAAGGGCTGCTTAATTTGATTCAGCAAATGTGTGTAAAATACTTTGATCAAGACATGAACATTTCTTGTTTAACTAAAAAACAGGGACAAAGCATGTCAAAATACCGTAATCCTTCCCAAAGGCTAGCTCTGGGGAATAAACAATCTGAACTTCATTTGTTCAGTGAAGAAATCCCTTTCTTCAAACAGCAATTTTTTTTTCAGATCATTTTGCCTTGAGAACAGTTTTGTCATTTCAGCTTTCATGAGAGGAAGTTTCAATTTTTAACCCACTTGCTCAACACCAGGCTGCTGCTCAGCCTGGTCAATAGATTGAGCTTGTCCCATCATGTGAAATTAACTTTTCCCATCACTTTAATATCTACGGCTGAGCATCAGGACTGAGCACCAATCCAGACTGCATTTTCCAGCTGCAGCATTGCCCTGTCATTCGCCACAAGGCAAGCAGATGTGCAGCACAGCCCCTCAGTACAGGAGGGCCTGATGCCTAAGAGCTGCTCTCCTGACCAGGGCAAGGCGGGGCTCAGTGAGTTTGCAGTGCACACTGTTGCACTGGTGATTGTCTGCAGTTGTTTTGACCATCTTCTTCTGCCCTACCCCACAACTGTGTGACGAAAAGGAACTGCTGAAGAACAACCTCTAGAGACCATACCCCAGAACAGCCCACCTCTAAATCTAGAAGGGACTGTATCTGATGAACGCCCACTTTGACCTAATCCTTCCCAGGTGTTTTCCATTTCCAGCACAGCAGAACAGAGGCTAACTCATGCCTTCAGCCTCCTTGGGGCTGTGCTGACAGCAGAGGGTGGGAGCAGGGGCTGGGAGCAGGGGCGGGCAGGAGGTGCGCGCAGCAGAGGCTGGCAGATGAAATGCAGGCAGCAGGGCCTGGCAGCAGAGGCAGAGACTGGCAGCAGAGGGAGCACCGGGGCCGGCACAGCGCAGCCCGGGGCAGAGCCGCGGCTGACACCCAGCCGCTCTTGTCGGGACGCAGCCGGGGTTGCTGTGCCCCTTTCATACGTTACTCGTGTTTTCATATGTCGTTCCCTGCAGCTTGTCTTTGCGTGTGTGTAGAGCTCCTTCTCCTTTTTTGTTTTCAGAAGAAGGAGAGGGGGCTGTTTTCTTCACGCCATAATTGAGCGGCCGCGCTTGGCCACGATGTGGCGACAACGTTTTTCTTTTTAGCCCGGTGCTGCCTGCCGGCTCTCTCGCAGACAGCCGTGCCTAATGCCTTTTACCTGGTCGGATCCAAGCGTGGGAAAGATTTCTGCTCCAGCCCGTCCTTTCCCCTTTTCCCACGCAGACCCCATCCTGCTTTGCCCGCAGCGCATATTTTGACGGCAGCTGCTGACGCTTGTCAGATCTGTCTTTAATTATAGATTTCAATATTGTCATTCTTCTAATTTCCCGAACCATGAGTCTGACTCCAGGAAAGCTGTGAGACAGGCGCCTAAAAGCTATATAATATATTGGCTTCATCCGTTCCATTGTTTGGTGCATAGGGATTTTTGTCCGTAATCCAAGTGCATCTGAGATGTGTGTTTAGTGAGTTAGGAGTTGCTGCTTAGGTGAAGAGACAAAGAGCAAGAAGGAGAAATAATTCATGCTGTCAGCTCTCCCATATATGTAAGGAAAAGTGATCAAAGATGCACTCCCACCATCCGTCATGGGCAATGCAGTCTCTGCCTCCCTGTTTAAGCTCAGCACCAGACTGCTCCATCTGCACCTGACACCTCCCCTGTTGTCAGCCTTCTCCAAGAACCAAGTGGGGCCTAGAAACTCCCCGGAGAATTAGTGCTGAGAGGCTCTTTAGTCGTTTCCTACCAGCTTTAAGACAAGACATTATGGTTCCATAGCCAGAAATACTTCAGCATTGGCAAGCTTGAGGGCTTACCCAAACTTCTGCATTTTTCAGACAGCAAGGTTAGTTGTGCATTTGCCAACACATCCAGGGGGGCTCACCGTGCTTTCCTGTTCAGGTCCTGCAACCCAGCCAGAAGCAGGAGATGCTGCTGCACAGGACCGGCAGCCCCTGGTGGCCTTGGCAGGGGTGGCAGGCAGACAACTTCCCACTTGCAGAAGCTGCAGAGCGGGAAACACACAGATTAATGTGGGCCCAAGATGCAGGGTGTGCTGTTTTTGTGAGCTGACGTTTCATGTCTGTCCCCCATTTCTTGTCCCCCCTGTGACCCCAGAGATAGGAGTGGGACAGAGCTGGTTCCACTGGGGAGACAGGAAACATTTTCCCCCCCTTCCTTGCAGCCTAATGCATCCCACTCTCCAGTGAAAAAAAGTATCACGACATGCCATGGGAAGGGGTTTTGCCAAGATAGCAAAACAAGGAAACTTTACGAAGTACATAGGAAACACCCTTTAGCAAGCTATGAACGATCCCTTGCTACCTTTGCTTTTCCACACGGCAAGCATGTGGTGCATGACGCTAGAGTCTGCAAAAATGGTGTATTTCACTGCCAATTCATATGGTAGTATTGCAGTTAACACAGTTTCTAGGGTTTCTATTAAAACCTAGCCCTAAGACTGATTCATCAGAATGCTCAAAAAAAGGGTTACATTTTCCAAAATATTTATCATAGAGGTAAGCTTGCAAACCTGAATTTTAAAGGCTGCCAGACCCACTAGTGAAATATCAGGAACACTAGGTATATTTCTTATTAACCCATTGCCCAGGAGAAGCAGGCCCATTCCTGACTTGTGGTACTCTGCGTGGGCGGTGTGGTGCATAGGGATGTGGAGTGTTCAGAGAAAGACTGGCCCCACTCTGCACCCAGCAGAGACTGTGGTTATCTTAGTCTTCCCCAACCTTCCATCCGCCCCAAAAATGAGGGCCACCAGTTTTGGAAACTTTGGGCTGGCATTTACACTAACTGGATGTTTAAAGCTTTGAGAGAGCAAGCTGAGCTGGCTGATAATGCTCAGCTGACCTCCTCCTAAAATATCAGGGGAGCCTGCCCCATTCCTGTATGGGAGCAGAGGCTGCTTCTCTCCTCATATCCCCCACATCTAAACTATCACAACCTACTGATCCACCCCTGTCCAGCCAGAAGGCAGGGTAAGAAGATGCTTAGTTCAGACAGACAATGCTTGATGTTCCTGCCCTCACCAGGGAGCTGCACAGGTTCCCCAGCCCCGGTCTTGTGGTGTCAGCGCGGCAGGTGGCTGGAAGCACAAAGGCTCCCTTCATGTAGCACCTGGTGTTGTCCCCTCTTAACCTCTGTTGCAGAAAACGCAGAAATGTTTCTCAGCAGGGACACACACAGAGCATGAGTCCTAGTGTTGCCTAATGACTCCAGAAAGGATGCTGACCTAATTTGTGAAGGGTTTGGGGGAGGAACACGTGCTCTTGCCCTTTGTGCGACAAAGTGTCCAGGAGGGATGGCAGAGGGAAAGGGCACTGCCAATGCTGCTACCCAAAAAATGTGTTCACAGAGGGGGACAGGAGGGGAGGATTTATGTTCCATGTAAATTCTACTACAGCTATGGCTTTCTCCCTTCCAGTCTTCCCCATCACTTCTCATTTAAATATGTGACTGCTTTTGTATTCCTTTTTTCCCTAAGGCGGACAGCCTGGCCCAGCCCACAGCCATAGATAGCTCTGCCAATGTCTGCCTCTGCCAGGGCTGAGCTCCCAGATCTCAGCATCCTGCTTTAATATTCCTGCAGCAACCAACTAGGAGAAATGGTTGCGTTCTAATTTACACAGCAACAGCAGCAATCATTGCCCACATGAGCATGAAGCATTAAAAACAGGAAAAGCAAAACCTAGAAACGCTGGCGAGACCCAGCAACTCACTTCAGGCATGAGTCTGCTGTGCAGTGGCTTTTCCTGAGGAGGACTGCTGTGACCAGCCAAGGGACTTCCACTTTCACCCTCTTATGTCCCTGCTTTGGCCATCAGTTGGTCATAGTACCAGTCAAGCTTTTCTCTCTGAAGACTGTCTCTAGGGGAGACAGCTGTGTTGTAAAAACCCTGCTTCCCTGGTGGACCAAGAGTGGCCTGGAAAAGCTCATCCTTGCTCCCAGCACCATCCTGGTTCTGCCTCTCCTAAAGTTTCTGCCTGCTACCAGTTTCTCATCTTAAACTAAGACTGGCTGACGAGGCTCAAGGAGGCAGGGCAGGGTCTCACCGCAGAGTGGAGCAGAGGAGGTCCTGGCTGTCAGGCAGAGAGAGGTGCTCGTAAGCGTAAGGGGCAGCACGGCACAGGTTACAAACTTAGACCTTGCCAAGAGATGTGGCAGGAAACAGACACATTTATGAAGCATCTGGGTGAAGGAAATGGCATGTGAGAATTTGGAAGGATCAGGTATGGAACAAGCTGTGAAAGTGTGCAGATACTGAGAGAAATGTGCAAACGATAAGAAAAGCTGAAACAGAGAACATGGGAGTTGCTTCAGACCATGAAAGTATCTTTTTTCTTGTACTAGCCACCTCTTGAGTTGCTCCTTTTTGAGCAAGAGAAGATACTGCCCTGATGCCCTTCTGCTGAGCTTTTGCAGGCCAGGGAGGGCAGGGTGGCAGGAGTTGCATGTAACGTGGCCTGTGGTCATCCACAGTCATGTCCTGCACCTGCATTTGACAAGGGACCTTGGAAACCTGCTTGTTTGTGGTTGACTCAATAGTCCCTACAACAGAACAGCCCCCAGGGACAACACCAATGCTCTCATGGGGTCAGTTGCTCCCCTGCTGCCTTCCCTAATTCTGGGTGAAGGCCACCTTTATCCAGGCTCAGGAATTGCAGTGGCCCAGGAGTGACTTTGCACAAAGCTCTGCTGCAGAATCCAGTGATGCCAAGGAGTTGGAGCACCACAAAATCTGCTGGAGACGGTAACCACGTCTGTAATAGAAGCATAATCTGCTTTTGCCAGAATGCCTCTACTGATGGACGGGAGGCACGAGTAAAGTCTTCAGGCAGCAGTCCCTCCCAGGGAAACCCTGAGTAGAGAAGAGCCTTACAGGATGAGAGACACTTCCTGATATTTTAGTGGAAAATCCCTTCCTTGGACGCATGGGTTCTTACTGTTAGCTCTCCCAAATTCATTTAAAGCTATATCACACACTGACATACAGAGGAAAAAATAAATGTCTAGGACTTGCAATGAGAAAATGCTGTTTGCTGTGCTGGAGCCTTCTGTTTCTTGATGCCCAAACGGATTCCCCCACAACACACTGCTTCCAGCAGATAGTGGAATCTCGTAGAGTTTCCAGTGACCATTGTCTCATGACAATTAGTCTGTAACTCTCCAAATAAAAACAATTTCAAATATCTGCTTGCAATCTTATAAATATTCTACAGTCTTTTTAGTTCTCCAGAACCTAGGCTGAAGCTTCTTTTTTACTTTATATTTTAGGCTTTTGGAGATTAATATTTTACCTATATTACAGTCACATAGTGCTCATCAATAAATGCCACTGTTTTCAGATTTAAAACAGGAGGCACTCTTCAGTTAAAATAGCTGTGTTTTCACTATCAGTTATTGTGGTGACTGTCTCTGAAGCAAGTTCACAGTGTGTGTGTGTGTTACATTTTCACCTTTCAGCACAGCAAAAGAGCCTCCCAAGAGAGTCAGCTTCCTGTCTGCCATGGTCCTCTGGCTCATCAAACACTTTTCACACAGTCACAGTGAAAACGAAAGTCTCCAGAAGAAGCAATGTTTCCCATAATCCAATTAAATACTTTTTAAATGCCAAGTGCTTCCCAAATTTTTTACATTTCTTCATGACTTTTTAGCTCAGTTGGTTGGTTATTTTAAATAGTTTTGAGTCAGCAAAGCAACACAAATTAAAGTCTAATGTCATGATGTGCTAACAAAGGTTGCCTTGCCCCTGCAAAAAAGTCAGAATCTACACAAAAAGAAAAGCAGCAGCATGTATAAATAGAGGTGTTCAACAAATGACAGCAGTAATTATCTAACATAGCATAGCTCATTGATGAGCGCATATTAAATGTGTGAAGTCTGATTCACCTTTCATAGAATCATAGAACCATAGAATCATAGAATCATAGGATGTCCTGGGTTGAAAAGGACCATAGTGATCATCTAGTTTCAACCCCCCTGCCATATGTAGGGCCGCCAACCACTAGACCAGGCTGCTCAGAGCCACATCCAGCCTGGCCTTGAATGCCTCCAGGGATGGGGCATCCACGACCTCCCTGGGCAACCTGTTTCAGTGTGCCACCACCCTTTGGGTGAAAAACTTTCTCCTAATCTCTAACCTAAACCTCCCCTGTCTTAGTTTAAAACCATTCCCCCTTGTCCTATCACTATCAACCCTCGTAAACAGTTGCTCCCCTTCCTGTTTATAGGCTCCCTTCAAGTACTGGAATGCCACAATGAGGTCTCCCCGGAGCCTTCTCTTCTCCAGGCTAAACAAGCCCAGTTCTCTCAACCTTTCTTCATGGGAGAGGTGCTCCAGCCCTCTGATCATCTTAGTGGCCCTCCTCTGCACCCGCTCCAAGAGCTCCACGTCCTTCCTGTGCTGGGGGCCCCAGGCCTGGACACAGTATTCCAGATGGGGCCTCGCAAGAGCAGAGTAGAGGGGGACAATCACCTCCCTCTCCCTGCTGGCCACCCCTTTTTTAATGCACACTTACATTAAACAAGAATTTGTCAATAGGCACTCTTTATCAGGGAGTGTAGTGAGAGAACAAGGGGTAATGGGTATAAGCTAAAAGAGGGTAAATTTAGACTAGACATTAGGAAGAAATTTTTCACTATGAGGATGGTGAGACACTGGCACATGTTGCCCACGGAGGCTGTGGATGCCCCATCCCTGGTGGTGTTCAAGGCCAGGCTGGATGAGGCTTTGAGCAACCTGGTCTAGTGGAGGGTGTCCCTGCCCATGGCAGGGGGGTTGGAACTTGATGATTTTTAAGGTCCCTTCCAACCCAAACCATTCTATGATTCTATGATTCTATGATTCTATGATTCTATGATTCTATGAATAAAACTCCAAAATTACCTCCTGCAAGGTTACCAGTTCATGGTGTTTTATTTCCAAAAAGGGCATTTTAGTGCTGCTCCACGTAGAATAAAGGTTGGAGCGTGCTGGCTAGTAGGTGTGTTGCTTGCCTTAGGATATGGTAGTGATATAATGGTTAACCACAAAATCCTTATTCACTTAAATGCTGAAGATTACACTCACCTCTCTGTTTATATGCATTGAGATCTGTGGGTTTGCCTCAGATATATCTTAGTATAAGATTTAGGAAACCAAGTAAGTGTGCACAAGAGAGATGAAAGAGGATCAAAAACTGAGCTCTGAGGAAGAAGCCAAAACCTGTGCAAAAATAGAGACCCAGAAAAAGAGACCAGTGAAGGTGTATTTGATGTCATCAGATTTGGTTTTCCTTGGTTTGGAGGGGAAGGAGGACTTGAGCAATAGTCAGGATTCACTGCAAGAAGGAATCCATGTACTTGTTACTCCTGTACTCATTCAGAGCCTTCATCTGTTCCTGCCTTGACAAAGACATTGGTATCAGGTCTGCAGCTGTCCAGACAGGTGTCCATGCACCATAATTTCATAAAAGAAGGAAACTGTTGGTGGTCTGATGTTGTCTCTCTGGCCAATCAGAAGCAACCACACTGGTACCACTTTTCAAAGGCCAGCTTGTAGCTGCAGCATCCACTTACTTCCTTAAGCCCACTTGCACCAAAACTTTACCTGCATATGCCTCACTGTCTCCTTCTTGAGCTCCAATGAGGTTTTCTAGGAACCCAGGTTGTCACCATGCTGTTACTTACTTTAGGATCCTCAAAGATCCCTCTTTTCCCCACAGAAATGTTCCATCAGATGCAAGGAGGCTGTTGACCATGCTTATATACTCTTTATACAAATAAGCCCTGGTTATAATCACACAGCACTAAGCAGCACCGTGACAGCTGTACTGACCACTCAGCGTGTGGAAACGTGGACATTTGCACAACATAGAGACTTCAAGTAGGATTTTCCAGTCCTCAGTAGCATCCTTGTGCCCTTGCTCAGACATTCAGGGACTTTCCTGTCTTGCCAGCTCAGACAGAACTTGTGCATATGAGTAAATTTCACTTTTGAAGGCAATGATTAGTAAGAAGATGAATCATAATAGAGTTGGGAAGCCTGGCAGTCCAGCTCTGACAAAATCTACCCTCTAGAGAAAGAAGTCTCTTCAGAAGAGGCAGTTTCTCTAAAAGAAAGATTAAGAACTTTGGCATAAGAGGGTAAAAGTAAAGTCTTCCAGCTACTTGAATATCATACTGGAAGATTTTTGTTTTAGTCAAACACGACTTTGAGAAACTAAGTGTGATTCCAAGAGCTGAAGGGGTCAGGTTGCATGATCTAATGACTCTGCAATCCTCGAAGTTTGTGTGTGGATAAGTAAATGAGGAGGGAGCTGGGGATTTTGGCTCTTCTCAGATGAATTACTCTGAGTGGAAACCTCAAAGAATTCCTGCCTCCACTTTCGGTATCTATAGTGTTTCCATCACCAGGACGGACAGCTTATTCCCCACCAAATCGTGTCACTGGCTTTCACTAGTGGATTCACATATTGTCTGTTCTGTATGTGACATGCTAACTAGCACCCATCTTTAAAACAGTCACCTGCCATTCAGCCATGCTCTCCCAAAAATCACACTCTGAAGACATAAGACGAGGGCATGAAGAAACACTCTTAAAACCCCTGAATCATTCTCAAGCAGTCCAAAAATGCTGCACATTCCTGGAGCAGTGCAGCCTGGTTTAAGCACGGTGAGCACACCTGACCATGGTTCAGGGCTACTTTATTTTCCTTAGGATGACAACTTCGACCAGCACTTCTGGAAGCACGAGTCAGATCTCAGGGCAACGTGCCCAGATTCCCACTGCTGCTTGCTGGGCTGGAAAGCCTCACGTGTTTTCTTACTGCAGGAGCTGCTAAAAGCTGGAGATATCGGGGGTGGGAAAGAAAAAAAAAAAAGCCACTCACATGCCCGCAAACGTGCAATTTTGTTCCACTGTTCTGTGAAATACTTCTGGCTTTCAGCTTGTTCTCACATGGTAATATGTCAGAGCACGGGTTTTCAGTACTTAAAGAAAAAAAAAAAATGAATGGATTTACTGCCGTCAGCTTCCCAAAAGCAAGCCTTAATCAGTTTTCCATGGCAGGCATTTAAAAATCTCCACATTTCTAATGAGGCCTGCACAGCTTCAGATGGAAGAAAAAACATCCTTTAGATATATAACTGTTTCTACACATACCCCCTGGGGTCTGCATAGCAAGATTTTTACCTTACATTTATTAGTTGAGTTAGGATCACGCGGCACTGCTATGCCTTAATGCAACGTGATGCTGGTTGCGTTGGAGGTGATTCAGCAGAGGCAACGAGCTAACATTGTAATACTCAGTCTCTGGTTCCTGTTGTTTTCATTAGGAGCCCAAATTTCCAAGGCACGCTCATGATTCTAGTTGCCAGACAGCTAGGTGAAATTTGCACCCGCATGGGGGATCAGGGAAGACCAGTGCTCCATTATCTCCCACCTTCAAGCAGTATTTTGAACAGCTTAGGAGCTTGTACTGATTTGGGGGGAATAATCACACCCATCTTTGGTATCAATCAGAAGTGAAACCACTGTGCACATGGTGGTTCACAGCTGTCCTGCCAGGTCACAGCATGGGCTCAGCCCTAACCACAGCCTCCTTGGGAATGTGCTAAAGACATCAGCTTCAGCTCCATGTTCTGTTCCCAACATCCTAAATGCACTGGATGGGGCACAGGTTGCAAGCCAAGCTAGAGAGTTCAAGCTTTTGAAGGATATTGAGGAAAATTAACATGTCAAGCCAAAATATCTACTTGCTTATGCTTGTTCCCGGCATCAAGCCACGCAGAGAGCAGGGACTTATGGCTCTGTGTTTTCCTTGTCCCTTCGTATCTTCCCTTTACCCCCACAAATGTCAAGTGCTGTAAGAGGAAGTAGCAAGGAACACAGCTCCTGACACAATTTTTGATTTCATACCAGGATGTCCTCTGTGTGGCTGAAGGAAAAGCCTGGGTCAAGATGCAACACTGCTGTGGAAAGTGAAGCCTGAGGCTGTTGTGGGAAAAGGGTGGTGAAGTTGGGCGACAGGTGTAAGTTCAGAAGGCTAATGCTTTGGAAACAAGCTTTTCCCCACAGCATGAGGGAGCTGACGCTGGCCAGCACCAAGTGGCCTGGACATCAACAGCCCAGCATTGTGTGCCATAGCACTT
Organism: Syrrhaptes paradoxus; assembly: GCA_013400615.1. Taxonomy (NCBI): domain Eukaryota; kingdom Metazoa; phylum Chordata; class Aves; order Pterocliformes; family Pteroclidae; genus Syrrhaptes; species Syrrhaptes paradoxus. The sequence continues at coordinate 47,413 of VZTO01020881.1, forward strand.
TGGGTTTGTGTGGCAGGGGTTTGGTAGTGGCGGGGGAACTACAGTGATGGCCCCTGTGAGAAGCTGCTGGAAGTTTCGCCACCAGGTCAAAGTCAGACCTGCCTCTGGCCAAGGCCAAGCCAGTCAGTGCCTCCGCAAATGACACACCGAAGAGGGGGCACAGCGCATGGAGCAGCGGCACAGCCCTGGGCCTGGGCATGGCATGGCCTGTCCTGCCCAGCACACCCAGCCTCTGCCACAGCCACCGCCTGGCTCAGCCGACCCAGTGCAGCAGCTGTGTGAGACCCAGGAGCTCCTCAGGAGCCAGCAAAGAACCTGCTGTGGAGTGAGGAGCAGGGTGTGAGAGAGACAGCTATGCAGACAGGAAGGTCAGTGAGGAGAAAGGAGAGGGAGGGGGTGCTGGAGCAGAGATTCCCCTGCAGCCCGTGGGAAGAGCATGGTGAGGCAGCTGTTCCCCTGCAGCCCATGGAACCAGAGCTGAGCTTGCCCTGCAGCCATGGAGGTCAGCGGTGGAGCAGAGATCACCTGCAGCCCACGGAGGACCTCACACTGGAGCATGTGGATGTGCTTGAAGGAGGCCATGACCCACTGGAGAGCCCACACCAGAGCAGTCAGTGGAGAACTGTGGCCCATGGGAAGGACTCATGTTGGAGCAGTTTGTGAAGGATTCTCTGGTGAGAGGGACCCCACACTGGAGCAGGGAAAGAATGTGAGAAGCGGCAGAGACAACACACGATAGACTGACTGTAACCCCCATTCCCTGCCCCCCTGCACTGCCAGAGGGGAGAAGGTAGAGAAATCAGGAACAAAGCCTTTGGGCCCAGGAAGAAGGGAGGGGTGGGGGAAAGATGCCTTTTTAAGATGTGGCTCTCTTTCTTGTTATCCTGCTCTGGTTTTGATTGTTAACAAATTACATTGTTTTGGTTTTTTCCCCAAGTCAAGTCTGTTTTTACCAATGACCATAAGTGGTGAGCGAACACTCCCTTTCCTTCCCTCAACTCAAGAGTTCTTTACCTTCTCACAATTCTCTTCCGCATCTCACCAGTGGAGAGGAGGGAGCAAGCAGCTGCATGGTGGTTTGTTCTGGGTGGCCTTAAACCACAACACGTAGTCAGACTGATGACCAACTCTATGCTGAAGAAAAATAGGGCAAGGGTGTATTTTAATTCTGCTTTGGACAGGCTGGCACAGCTCTCACCGCTTCAATGCACATTGGACACACTCACCTCCAATCCCAGCATGACCTGGTGCAGGCTAATGAATCTATCCATGCTCACCTTACCCTGCCACTTCTGCTTCTATTCACAGGTATTCATATCATCAGATGTCACAGCAAAAAAACAGAAAACCAAGAACTACCTGATTTTTCTTCCCTATAAAAATTCATAATTTCATAAGCCTCTCTGCATCCCCTTTCTTATCAAGGTGCATATACCTTCCCAGATGATACAGGTGAGAAAAAGCGGGTGGGAGGTATCAGTTGTTGCTTCACATAGCTTGGCATTAGCATGTCACCAGTGTATCAAGGGACTCACCAGAGGCAGGAATAGCAGGTGACTCACAGGCAGTGTGTCTGTGCTTTTGTACATCCCTGGTTCAGGTTGCGTATTCGCTCATCAGATTTTATGTGTCATGCAAGTGAGATGGGGGATTTGTCAAGGCTGAATCCACCTGGGGTTGGCTGTCAGCGTGGGATCCCCACCACTTGGTTCACAATCTGTTTCTCTTGCTTGTTGAGTTTTCTGCAAGGCATTCAGTAGCTAAAGAAGTGTGCTTGCTGCCAGGGCGGGGCACAGAGCAGAGAGGCTCTGCATGGGGCAGTTCCCTGAAGCGGTGGGGCCATAAGACATGTGACCTACTTGCAGGTCTGTTTGGCTGCACCCATGACACAGCCGCACAGATGTCACAGCATGCATCGCCCCGGGAAGAGCACCTCCGCTGGCATAGCTGTGGTTCGCTGCACTCACATGCCTTCGAAGAGCTTGTTCAATGGTCCATGCTGCACAATTCACATCCTCATGCGTGGACTTTGATCTAGGTCAGCAAACTTGACTATTGGCAAGACTGTGGCAGCTGGCACAGACTGTGGGGAGAACTGCCTTGCAGTCACTGCTTTTTTATACCCCTAGAGGAAAATAGACCTTATGACCATCTTTTCTTTTCCCCCTCCCCTGCTTTTTGTTTTTTCTTCCCGTGCGGGAGAAGGAATCCTTTCAGACACAATTTCCCAAGCAGTGTCTCCGTGTGAGGTGTTCTGCCGCAGAGTGAGTCATGAGTGTCCTGGAGACCTGGTGGCATCATCTTTCCCTGCTTGGCAGCTTCCTGCTCATTTCAGCAGTGGAAAACAGCATGCTATTTCCATTACTGTCTCTAATTAAATACTGGGAGGATATCCAGGACTAGCACTAAGGCACCCAGCTATAATTTGGCTACTAGCACATGTTTTCCCATGTTCCAGGGGGAACCCAGGCTGCAGAGGAAATTCCTTTGGCTGGGAGATCCCTTCATGAGGTAGGGCAAAGCCCTGGTCTGTCTCCAGAAGTGAGAGGAAGCCAGTTTGCACAGCAGTGCCTTTCTCTCTCTTTCATTTCTCCAGGGCCCTGTAGGGCCTCTCCCCTTGCAAGACAGACAGAAATTCCCGTCTGAGCCTCCTGCCCTACTTTCAAGCCAGCCAGTGTCCTGGGCTTCCATTTTCAGTTTGAACGCTCCTGTCAAGTGATCCCCTCTGCAGTTATTCAGCTGGCTCCATCTACATTTTATCTTAGTGCCCACATGAAATTACTTGCTCAGACCCAGTTCATGGACCATTTTCCAAGCCAGATGATGCACCTGGACCTGACTGCCTGTAGACACCACCTTCCCCCACAGCACTTCTAGGCAGACCAAGTGACCTGTTTTAGTAACCACATACCTGATGCCAGCAGGGCCAACCACAGTGACATTCAAACCACTTGTGGTTGTGGCTAGCTCTCCAAATACAATGAGAGGAGAGGTAGGATCAAGCAGGGCTTCAGAGCATGGTCCAAGTCATATAACCTTAGATTTAACAGGTATCTTTGCAGTTAGTGGTAAACCTCTGCCTGGCCCAGGCATTGCTCTGCCATGTCCCTCTTCATGCATATAGCTTTAGTGCAAGTGGAAGATGCTCTCGCCTCCACTGAACAGATGCAGCTCAGAATATGAGTTTGAGCCCAGGTTTCACCCCCTTCCAAGTGGGTCACAAGCTTTTTCTGCAGTGAGAACCAGTCTTGACAAGTTTTGACACTGTTGGGCCTCCTTGAGCCATCTCATAGTTACACGTGGGCACTTGGGCTGTATTTTGGTTTTTGGTTTGTTCTGTGTTTTTTACCTTTCTCATATGCTGACATCTGCCAACACCATCTCAGCTTTTTACCTCCATATTTTTTTATTCGGTTGCAGTTCTCCAGGCATCACAGAAGGCTTCTGGGTGCTTCAATGCAAGGTGTCATCCTTGTCCTGATGGACCACAGCCCCATAATCAGCAAACAGCAGAGAGCTTGTGTGCATGTGTGGTGAACCGTCCCACTCCATCCTGTACAGAGATGTGGATAGCGTCAATGCAAACGCAGCTGCACCCATGTGGATGGGTAGGAGTATGCAATGACAGCATGCCATTTAATCTGGGCTGGCTTCTGTAGTTTGCCTGCCTGCCTGGATGTTGTGTTCAGGGACATAGTTTAGTGGGAGCTATTGATAATAGGTGAACGGTTGGACTGGGTGATCTTTTAGGTCTTTTCCAACTTTGGTGATTCTATGATTCTATGATTCTATATTCTCTGAGGGGCATCATCTCAGCTGTTTGAGAAGTTGCCTGCCCCTTTCCTCTTCAGAGACAGGGGAAGGGAACAGGCACCCAAACATTAGTCTTTTCAGTGCACATTTCTATGTCTTTGCACAAATCCACCTTCAGCAGCAGAGTCATCAGCGATGCTGCGCTTTGCGTTGCAACGGTTGAGTCATGCATGGACAATGTTCCCTGTGGGTGACTGTGCTGTGGAAGAGGTACCGCTCCCAAGGGTACAGCAGGCAGGTCAGGAATCCCACGTGTCCAATATCTACTTCATCCAGAGTCACCAGAGGCAACCTTGCACCTCCTGGTACCTAGAGTGAGGCAGCTTATGCTCTGATGGGAGAATGGGGCCAAAATCCTTTTGCATAAATGCTGCAAGGGTTTATTTTAATGCAGCATCAAAGATAGCCTTTATGGTTGAAAATACTTACTGTTGAATGATGTTTACCAGGAAGGAACGTCTGAGGAGGATGTTTCTGGGAGACTTAGCACCATGAGGAGAATGTTTGTCTGTTATGTACCAATTTACCTATATCACTTGCTACAGGTATCCATGCCAAACAACATAATATGGCAGAGGTGAGCAGCCCATTCCTAGCGACAGACAAAAGAGCAGAATGACATCCTTTGCAGTGCTTCACTAAGGAAGTGGAAGGTGCTAGAGTACTGAGGTGATGACATAAGGAGTACAAAGAAATAAACCCAGTGGAACCAGGGAAAACAACAGCGATTGAATGCACTGGCTTAAAAGGAAAGCACCCATGTGTGCAGCAAAATTGTGAGAGTGGAGGGAGTTACTCAGGGGAAAGGTGTGAGAAGTGATAATTAAATGTGATGAATGTGAGGAAGTGCAGTTAAAATAAAGTTGACAGGTGGGTTAGTGCTGCAGAGCTGCAAGAGAAGTGGGTTTGGAAGGGAGGCAGACTGAGGCTGCAGCCCCTCTGGCTCGGCAACATTTTCTAGCCCCTTCTGTTCTCCCAGAGGCTGAGCACTGCTCCAGGGAAGGGATTTTGTTACAGCCTAGCTACCGGAATGGGAAGTGATAATCCCTTTCTCAGTGCCCAACAGGAAAAGGATTGAAAATTGGAGGTAAGATGTCTGGGGGTGAGGGTGCAGGTGCTAGGAAAATGAATATGCTGCTAACATAGCCACATGAAAGCACTTTGCACTCTGCCCATAGGATAGTCTTGCTGGTACAAAAGAAGCACTCTCATTACAAGTGCTTCGACTAATGTGCATCAATTGACCTGAAGGGGGTTGGAGTAGAAAAGCTTTTGAGCAGCAATGCTGGCAGCGACTCCTAGAAGAAAGGTGGTAGTGGAGTGTCAGTCCCTTTGAGACAGCTGCTGCAGCAAGTTCCAGGATTGCACGCAATCCCCAGTGACACCCAAGAAACATATTGACCATTGCAGGTGAACCTAAGGTTAACCAACTTTCATATTTCATAGAATCATAGAATCATTAAGGTTGGAAAAGACCTCTAGGATCATCAAGTCCAACCGTCAACCCACACCACCTATCTACATCTGAGCACCACATCTGCATGTTTCTTGAACACCTGCAGGGATAGTGGCTCCACCACTTCCCTGGGCCTCCTCTTCCAATGCGTGATCACACTTTCAGTGAAGAAATTTTTTCTAATATCCAGCCTAAACCTCCACTGGTGCAACTTGAGGCCATTTTCTCTTGTCCTATCACTTGTTACTTTAGAGAAGAGGCCAGCACCCACCTCACTACAACCTCCTTTCAGGTAGTTGTAGAGAATGATAAGGTCTCCTCTCAACCTCTCTTCTCTAGACTAAACAACCCCAGCTCCCTCAGCCGCTCCTCGTAAGACCTGTGCTCCAGACCCTTCACCAGCTTCGTTGCCCTTGTCTGGACCTGCTCCAGCACCTCCATGTCCTTCTTGTGGTGAGGGGCCCAAAACTGAACACAGGATTCAAG